>VDFB02269703.1:0-287390 GCA_007258455.2 Sequoia sempervirens | reverse complement strand
TCACTTTATTCATGAAGACTTGGTGGAGAAAAATAAATAGTGCCACCTCTCACCACCTTTGAGAAGTCGGTTGAAAATAACTTCCCATTTGGTTATTTATCAATGTTAAACTTGATAGGAGAGTTTTTACTCCCTTCCTTTGACATGGTGCTTCCCACACTTACAATCCCTATTTACTTTCCATAGAGACAATTGCTACTTCATTATATTTATGACAATGTAATTTTATGTTCTCGTGGATGTTGGAAATGAGTTTCACTCGTTGGCTAGAGACAATTGCTACTTCATTATGTTTATGACAATGAAATTTTATGCTCTCGTGAATGTTGGAAATGAGTTTCACTCATTGGCTGATCCTAACAAGATCTCCCAAAACTTCCCGTGGTAGTGCCAATCACACTTCGTGTTGATTCCCTATGTAGTTTTTAAAACCACACTAGATCATCAATTATATTGATTAAGACGCCATTATGAACAAGGTAAACCCTCGATAACACTAAACTTGGTCTCCTTAACGTCACCTTAGGAAATTTTCATGCATGTTTTATTACTTTCTTGTAGATATATAAGATGATTTATAGTGACAATGATTGATCTTCACGTATTTAAGCATTATTGATAACCCAACATGAATAGAACAATTAATAATAACGAATCGGCTAAATTGAAAGACATTGAACTTGAGAATAAATTGCTGGAACCTTTCATTATTTTGCATCAAATAGGGAAGAATATTTAAAAGGTTTTAATAAGAAATAGAATTAATGCAAATGATACAATTTGCATTGGTGATTTGAAATTCATTATCATGTCATTTTCAAAGTCCCAGAACATCAAACTCATGGGGCATAAAATCTTCACTTGTTCGATAGCACCTATCGGGCGAATAGTAAGCCAAATTTGACACTTGGCTTGTGTACAGACATGCGAACCTTTCAACCTGAAGATGGAACCATCGTAAAAAAAAACAATTAACGAGTTATTAAAGAATTAAGTAAAATGCATGTTTTCACATAATACCTGATGTGCAAAACGAGAGTTTTGGTAGCCAGTCTTCATAAGTTGACCCCATATTTTATGGAACTGTGAAATGTTGGATAAGTATTAGATGATAGGAAAGGGAAATGAAAATAATCTCTATTCAATTTAAAAGGAAGAAAATACACAGGATTTTAAACATTTTCTATTTCACGAGCAGAAAGCGGAGAACAAATATAAAAACTAGATGGTTAATAGGCATAGAATAAGTTTTTTGCTCTGCTAAATTGGAAGTCGCCATGTTGCTAAGTGGACAAAACGCATGTCACAAATAAGGCTTGAAGTTGAAATTGTTTTTCTGGTTATCAAAAAGAGGTAAACACGCGTGCACACACACAGAGGGGAGGAGAGAGTACAAAGGCCAGCCTAGACATAGTGGGGAGCTTCCAGGTGTTGCCTAAAACTAAGATATAATTCTTGCTTATACTGTTTTTTTGGAAAAAAAACAATCTATTTGATTAAAAGAACGGTTGAAAAATCAATCTCCCCAAAGAAGCAAACACAAAAACGACTGCCATTTTTCTTGAAGATGCGAGAGTAAAAATTAGCTTTCAGCGGGAACGATTTTCTTCAGTGTTCTACGTCAACACTTAGTGAATCAGAACTCATGCATGGTATGAAAATTCTCATAGACTACATTTACATGCATATTTGACGACGGTCTGCTATCGGTGCCTCTGCTATTTCTTCTTTTGGCCACGGTTGCTCTTCTGACAACTTTGAAATTCTTCAATTTGGCATTTTCAGAGAACAGGATTCCTCCAATCATCGCGAGTCTTCGTTCATGCTGCAGAATTAGAACGCCAATATATTCAACAAATATGTCCACAGTTTCAATTCTTTATTGTTCTTTCTCCACAATGTGAAGAAGCCTGATAAATCTACTCTCCAGATAGGGATTGTTAATACCTTTGATTCAATTTTCTTGTTAACAATTTTCAATAAATGCAGAAGCACTAGTTGGTTCACACTGATGGTATCAGCATGAATAGAGGGTTGAAGCTGATTGTATCAAGAATAGTTCTGTTTGGGTTGGTTTTCACAGTTCCCATCAATGCATACAGTTTTCAACCCAGTACTGTATTCAGACAGTGAGCCCTTCATTTTCCAAGGAACGACTGTGACAGATATCAAATCAGTTAAAGGAGCAGACTCTTGAAGCCAAGAACTCCTCAGCCTCATTGCAGGTGAGACATATTATGTAGGATATTAAAGAAGCCACAGAGTGTTGAATTAGGAGCAGAGTTTAATAAAAAGATATAACTACTAATGCAATGGGCTTAAAATAATGTGAGAAAACGGTAAAGAAAATTAAATGAGGGTGAAAGGAATAAGTCTACGAGAATTATAATAAGTTTATAGACAATCTTAAATAAATTTATCTATCAAACAATTAATAAAAGAGTGTATGAATCACGAGGGCTGTGGTATAGTTTTGAAACCTTCATTGATGGTATATCCAATGAAAAATCAAAATATTAGTCTCGGTGCTTTGGCGGGCGAGACTTTGTTTAAAGAAACTTGGAAACATATAATAATGAAGGCATGATAATTAGTGGTGAAGGGTTGGGGGTTATGGTGGATAGCAAGATGAAAAATTAGGAGAACTTTATAATTATAAACACTTCATAATATTGAAAAAACAGAAGTGAAACGGGTAAAGTCAAAACAATGAAAACAAAGGGTAAAAAGTGTGGATTTTTTTTTTTAAGGAAAAGTCGTTGTCACAGGGATGAAAAGCAAATATAGCTTGGAATGAAGTACATAAGCCCAGATGGACTTGATGTCCCAACCATCGTGTATATTTTCATCCCAGCAAGAGTACTGGCTTTAAAGTCTCCTAATAACCTCCATCCTGATCTTGACTTTCAATGTTAACCATATTGTCCAGCAGCATAGGCAGTTTATTATATTAAAGCCACCAATCATTGAATAGGAATAGGAAAATTAACCTACTGTCTAGAATTATAGTTCAAAAATATCTTTATGGTAACTTCCATTTTGGCATAAAGATTGGATACAGAATTACAATGCTACTTTCTGTATTGAATTTGCATATACAGTAAATCTTATGATAATTTAAATAAATTTATGTACTATAGTGTACGTCTTCCATTCAACTTGTGAACCATGTATTAATGATTCTGGAATTATTTTGGTAAACTGATGCACAAGAATCCTGTGTCCTGGAATCAACTGTGTAATCTTTGTATTGCATCAATGTTTCAGATCATACTCTGTGATCCATCATCAGGATGATAGTGAACTGTAGGAGAAATAACATACATGTTGATACAATACAAAGCTTACACAGTTGATTCCAGAAATAACATACACTATTCATTATGGACTGGAAATCTGATGTCTTTAATTTAGCAGTTTTTATTTTCAGTTTTCTGCTTTAATTTTGTGTGTCTGTTATTTGGTGTTTCATGTCAACTTGTTTTCTCAAAGAGTTGCTATAAGGACGCAGTTTATCAATATATTTTTGATCATCTATCGCTGTGATACAAGCTACTTCAATTTCTATGGGCCATTTTTTGTTGCGTTGGGTCATCTCTTGTGTGAATGCGTTATTTCAGAAAAATGTGATAAGGACTGTGTATAAACTACAAAGATGTTGTATCATGCTAAATGAGTTGTTTGGGAAAAGGTGTCTCAACCTTGCATTTGTAATGTTCAATTTTAATACTTTTGTATGCGTTCATTATTTCATCTTTTGTATAATGTCTTCATGTGGGAGAGTTGGCCTCCCTTTATAGGTGAGATGGAATTCATCTTTAATGGTTTTTGGTCCTCATGTGAGGAGACATGCATTCCACCTTGAGCTGGCATAGTTTAGCATCTTGTGGTGTGTGTAAGGTCATCATGGCGGGAGTTACATAAGACAATATTATGACACGTAAGAGCATGTAAGAGTGAGGTCACATTGAAATCTTGCCTAACTTACAACAAACTTGTACACTTGTCATGGAGCATCTTTGAATGGTTGAATGAGGACAAATTGGGGTACCCAAGTTTTGGTGGTCAAATATGGCAGTTTATGACAATGACATGTAAAGAATATTGCTAAAAATAGCTGGGAGGGTCTTTTACCAAGGAGAGCATTGGGATATGGTATCTTGGCTTGGGTGCCATACCTCCTATGGTATTGCTAATGGTTTTCCCAAACCATTCATGGTTTCTATTTTGTAATTCATCTATTTATTGGTGCTTGGAGTTATACTTTGTATGAAATTTTTTTGTAGGTTGTAACAGCCCGACCCTTCGGTAAAATTAAAATTTTCATAATTTACATCCTACAAGTATGTAAACGTGTTAATCATGTCATTGCAATAGAATCTTTCTTTTTCTTTATTGACAAAACATGAACAAGTTGCCATATTAATATACAACAAAGATTCCATTTCAATATAATAACTTCACAAGTACATGAAACAAGAATACTTACCTTAACTAACATAGCTCCAATGAGCTTTAGAACAAATAGTAGTAAGAAGGTCCAGGAGTCCGTCCTTTCAAATCTTGGTACATCGGCCGCTTGTTGAGGAGGAGAAACATCACTCGGGCGCTTTTCCGCCAACCACGGACTTATAATGCGGTCCCCCGCACACCTATCGTTAGATAGATGGCCCTTCCTTCGAAGAAGAGATTGGTAGGGTATCCTTTAACGATTACCAACTGAGCATAGTGTTCTGTTCCTACATAACTAGGTCCTGTGCAAACGGCATCTCTTGAACTAGTATGTACTTCGGGATCACAATGAACTGACAGTGTAGTCTCAACTTATTTCACACTTAAGTGGACGTTGTACATTTCACTACTTTGGCCAAAGTATTTTCATTCAGTACTTCGAATGAAGGTCATTTATCATATGCACTACTCAGGGCCGATTTGCATTAAGGCTTTCTTATACTACGCGTAGGTTGGTCTATCGGGGTAGCCGTACCCTAGACTTCCTACAACAAGTTATCTACTAGAAAGGAGAACAATTTAACAAGTACTCACAACTATCTCCCTTATACGAGACTTTCTCATCCTAGGAGCTTTTAATAACTTGACTAAGTTAATCTTCAACTAGTTGTGATCGGTAACTTATTAAATACCCTCATTTCATTCCCTAGCATTTAAAGAGCTATATACAAACATACACTCCTTATATGGAGTCAATACAAATATTGCAATCTACTCTTCAATGGATCAGTACGTCCGTCTACTAATTAATATAATTTACTCTTCAATGGAACAATATATTCGTTTACTAATTAATGCAAGAGTTAATAGTATAGAACATGCATTAGCCTTTCTTTTAAGTAATTTACTTACATGATACAACATAGAATCATTTCTTTGTTTATCTTAACTGAAGTATTGAACTCAATGCAATTCCCTAATATGTACATTCAGCATTTTATTCTTTTAGTTATTTAACAAGAAATATACTCAACAACATGAAGAATGAAACATGCCTGGTATTTGCCTTTTCCTTTAAGGGATGACCTTGAATGGGTTTACAGCTCCTCAAATCTTGAACAAAAGACTTTCAGCACTCTCAGACCATTCTCAAATTCTTCCTCAGAAATTAATCACTTACAATAGCTGAAAGTAATCTCAACTTCTTACTGTGAACTTACAAGTGATGAAGAAAATAACAGGGGATGTCTCTCAGCAATTGGTAATATACTGTTCTCAGAAAATGTGTAAGGTTTCTCTCAGCATTAATAAAGTTTACTCACAGCTCAAACAGAGATAGATTATGGAAGCTAAATAAAATGATAAACTCGGATTCTTCAAGTCCTGCAACATTGAATGGCTGGGCGTCCATTTATAGGCCCGAAGTGCAACGGATTTCCTCTTATGAAGGCATGCCAAATGACAACAAAGAGCCCAGATATAGTAAAAATGATACCTGGCGGATCTTTAAACCCTAAGTCACCAAAAATGAAGGTGATTCGACTCCTTTAAGCCAGCAAATCATGAAAAATTCAACTCGAAACTGAAAAACGCCACCTACAGGTTAATGCGTATTTCAACAGGTAGAAATCAGTGTTAGTTTAATGAGAGACTAATTCCCAGGTCGGATGGCGCCCACAACACCATTTTTAGCGAATTTATCTCAGTCGTTTTTGGTTGCTGTGGCCCTAGTCGCGCGATTTCTTCCTGCGCGGTTTCCACGGGAATGGCTTTCTACAGATTTTACCTTTTAAAAATTATATTTCGACTTTACTCTTTGAAGTATTTTGTATTTTACAAATATTTAACTCTCTTAAAATATATCTCGATTTCCCATAGTTCATAATATTTAACATTGATTTCAAAATCAAATATATATTTTTTTTTAAATCTTCAAATGAAATAATATATAGTAAAAATCGTTTTATAAATTTACCAAGGTAATATAAAATTGACTTCCTAAATTACTTTAGGCAATAATAAAAATTCTTATATATTTAATATATATTTATATATTTTTATTATAGATTTATTTACTCTGTAATATATGAATATATATATATTTAAATATTAGCATTTAAATATATTTACATATATACATATATATATTTAAGTAAAACTATAATATAAAATATATACGTATATATTATTAAATATATAAACATTTAAATATTTACACTTATACATATTAATTGTTACATATGTATATTGTGAGCCAGTCAGCATACTTTCAATATACATGCATACGTATTCGTGTAAATATGATTGTATGTAAATTCCAATCAAATATTACTATTAACATCCTTATTCCCAGGTTATAGGTAACGTGGGTATATATATATATATATATATATATATATATATATATATGTATATCACTGTACGCTGTGTACACGTAAATGTATGTATACCATGTCGACACGTTCGTATGGGCATATCCATCTGCCGAACATACGTATATATTGACATGTTTATACATACTCACTTGACCTATTAACATATATCCATTCACGTTTTCCATATCATGGTCAAAGCATAGTAAGTCAGACAAATGAGTAATCATCACTTTTCAAAGCATAAAGAAGTAAACATAACTCCTAAAGCCTAAGGATGACTTATCTAGACCAACAAAATTGACTTGGTTTCTTAGAACCTATACAAACGTGTGTGTATGCTCATTTGGTACTCGTTACTGCTTGCCCGACCAAGTTCCTCCCCGAGTGATATCTCTCCTCTGTCCGGAGGAACAGTCTTCATACCTGCACACCATGACATGACATCGGCAGTCATATGCTCATAACAAAGCAGAATAAATGAAACATCTCAAAAGTTAGATTATTCATAAATCAATAACCTTCTATTCTCTTTTTATGCAATATTTCACCAAGAATAACATCAAATGAAACAACATTCATATATTAAAACAAGGTACATGCATCATTAATTTACCTTCAGAATTCACATTTACTCTATCTAGTAATGGTAAATTGTAACGTCACAATTTGGGATGCAACATGTGTACCATTATGCTACCAGAATCACTCCAAAATTGTATGTTTGTGAAACTCCTATAAAGGCTTACTCTACAAATGTATTGTAATCTTGTTAAGTTTATCAAATAATACATTGAGTTGCTTTGGAGTGTGGGTTTTTTATCCTAAAATGGTTTTTTTCACATACATGTGTGTTATGGTATATTGTTTATTTTATACTTATATATGTATCTACTTTCTGCAATTGTGAAAGATTGAAATTTGCACAACACTCTCTTGAGCAGATCAGTGGGAAGCATTTTGTCTATGCTTCAACCCAAATGTATTACTTTAGTAATAGGCTGCAATTGGACCTACCATAGGTGTTTAAGACAAATTATCTGTGGGGAAAATTGGATAATGTGATTATCGTTTCTTTATGCAACATAGCCGCTTATTAATAGATGGCCATGATATCATGTGAAACTCCAATTTTTGCTTTTCCTTTCTATTAACTATGAGCTGTTGTCTTTTCAAATTAAAAGAGCTTTTTTTCTTTTTCTAAGGCGTCACTAGGTCAAATTGTTACAAGCAATTATTATTGCTTTCAGTAATGTAGTCAATATGCAGATATTTTCCATGATTTGTTGCAGAATCTTTACTCTTGGCAATTGATTTGGGGTCATGCTGTTTTGGCAAGATCCCATAATTCCTAAACTTGACCTTTCACATTCTCTTGGTTTGTGGCATTTGACTTTTCACATTCTTTCTATTGGCTATATGTTTTCTTGCTGTTTCTTTGGCACTGATGTGGTTTCGTGTTCTTTCCCAGCTGTTCGAAATGATTAGGGATGTTTTTCATTGTCGGGGCCACATGCTAAATCTCTGTTGGCTGGCAATAGGATTTGGAAGGTAGGGTTAAGGGTTTTCTTGGTCGTGGAAAATGCCTCAAGGTTATCATTGATGACTCTCTTTTGAGAAAATAAAAGTAAAGAGAAAAGAACAAGCTCAACGAAGAAGATGAGAATAGAGTGAGGAAAAAATAATGCATGAGAATGAATAGGGATGGTGAGAAGAAAAGCATAAAAATTCTGATGTATAAGAGAAGGGTATGTTGATGAAATTAGTTTTTGTATGAAAGATGCACATTATATGAACTTTCCTACAATCCTTGAAGCACTATGTAATTTCATAGGAAATTCATACTATGCTAAAGAGAGAAAGTACTGTCATCCATTTTTTCTGCTTCCATATTGCATATGAACGTGTTGATTGAAGTTAGTTTCCTAGATTAAGTTATTTTTCAATAGACTCCCTATTCGAAGTTGCATTAAGTGGTATTAGAGAAAGGATTCTTGTTGGGCTGTCATAAAGGGGCTCTAGAAAAATTGTTGTAAGTGAGTATGTGTATGTGAAATCCTGCAACTGTAGAGAGCAAGAGAAGAAAGGATGACAAAAAAAAGAAGATAGAGCACTCAAGGTTGTAGATATAGTAGAGATGTTGATAGGAATTGCAATAAAAATGGATATAATGGAGACAAAACAAGAAGAGGAGTGCATGTAGAAGATGTAAGTGATGATGAGGAAAAAAGTGCAAGACCAACAACTGAAAGTAGATGACTTGTTGGATGAACTAGAAGGTAGAATTTCGAGAGCTGTACCACAGATAAGTAGTAAACCAAAACAAGATGATGTCAAACTTTAATGGCGCATGTGGGGTTGCAACACTACTTTCCCATAAAGACATAGTTGATGAGAAAATTGCAGCATTAGAACCAACTAGGATATATAGATCAGTCTCACAAAGGGAAGAATATCCTTGAAGATCATGTTGCACCTACAAGTATTTTTTCTCCCATCTATGAAGATACTTCAAAGATATTTTTATGCAAATATGTTGCTGTTTGCAGCCAAGAAGAAGCAAAGAATGGTTATTTTGCGAAGATTAAGTAGAAGCCAAGAGAGCTCCATGAATTGAAGAGACAATTGGTTGTAACAAAGAAGAAAGTGGGGCAAGTCCTAACAAAGATGGATAGCACGGAAATATTTATTGAAGAGCTAACTCTAAGTTTGACAAAAGCTCAGATTGAGGAGATGAAGAGAGGTATGATAGATGAAGTATGTGTTAGGCATACAATCTTGTAGATTTGCAAGAAGTGAAGAATGCATTATAAAATAATGAAATCAGAATATCTACATTTGATAAGAGACAAGGCTATTGCCATCAAATATGCAAAAGAGGATTTTTATGCATTTAAGGAAATGAAGTAAAAGATTGATGAATTCACTTTTGAACTTAATTCAGCTAAGGATTCCTTAGAATTGACTCATTTTGCACTTCAAGTAGTAGAAAAATAGCAAGTTGCTGCAGCAATTTTTATGGAGCAAGAGGGTAAAGCAAAGGCTAAAGAAAATAAGCAAGCAACTATGGATTGACAAGCAAATAAATTTGTAAGCAAGAAAGGCAAAGTTGCAAAGGAACCTCATAAATAGAGCTTGGTGATTATTATGCTGTCAAAGGAAAACACTACGTCACATGAGTGATTCAAAACATTTCCAAGGCTGATTTGAGATCCCAATATCCATAGAGGTTCAATAAGGAGGAGTTGGAGAGTGAATCAACATTGCTTGAGGACAAACAATTTTGGAAAAGGTGATGTTCCCTTTCCAAATGTAGGACATTAGAAGACCCTTAGCCTATTATTTTTATTTTTTTCCCATAGTTTATTGGGGAGATGCAAGGGAAATAATTTAATAATTTAAGTAGTCCAAAAAGTAACCTTATGTTATATTCATAAAAGGAAACTTATGTTTTATTATTAAAAAGTTATAAAGTGTCACTAAGATTAAATGCCAAAAAGTAATGTTAATTTAAATGGCCTTTCTATTCACTTCTAAACTTAAGTTTTTGAGGGGAAAAGGATAGTAAGAAAATAATATTATATTCTCTCAAGAGGCTATCTAAGGAGGAGTTGATCATTGAAGGTTACCAATTAATAAAATCAAAACCCTATTTTAGAGCTTGAGCATTTTGTTCATCTCCACATTTGAGGATTTAACCCTTTGGTGCAAAAATCTGGGGGATGAAATCTATTGGTTTCTTTTTCAGATTGGAGAACAAAAACCCTCTTATCCTTTCATAGTGACTCCATTCAAAGATTGCAGATGTTCTGAAAAATTACTGATATTATTCAGTTTCAAATCATTTGAGGATCTTGAAGATTACCAGTTGCAGTTGTCTTCCATTTCTGTTTGGTGTTTTCAAACTGTTGTAAGTTTATGAATTGTATATCTGAAATCAGTGTGAGATTTCTAGAATATTATATTTAATGTTCATTAATGCTAATTATATTAATTGCTGGAGAATGTTGAATAAATTTATTGTTGGGTTGTACCATTATTGTTCTAAGTTTCTAACCATACTAATGAAGGTGTTGTATTACAAAATAATAAAATATTATTCATTACACATTTTTGAATGATAATGTGAATGCTAAGGGATAATTTTTAGAAAAGAGATTGCAGCCTTCAAGGTTTTAAAACTTCAAATGTGCTTTTGCTGTACTATTTGCTTGGGGACTGTACATTGTCAAGGAATTAATATTTATTGTTAGTTGCTAAAAATTGAACTTGGGAAGTTGCCATACTACCTGTAGCACTAATAATTTTCAATATTTGTTGTCCCTTGTTGGCGCTATTTTCGCAAATACTATCTATTTCCAGATGAGCTCATACTCACTGCTCAAACCCCTGTCTTTTTTTTTAAGTCTATTTGTGTTTTTAAGTTTTTTAGAGAAATTTTGTAGACAGAAGAGAAGGGGCGCATCATATAAAAGCTCACAGAATGAAAACTTGAGCAAATTTAATCAAACTGAAATTGTAGAAGGTGTTTATTATCATCAACAATGGATTTAAAACATACAAACATACCCGAAAGCCTCCACATTTTTTAAATAAGAAATCCGATCAGCATAGTGAAGAACTGACGAAAACTGGAGTAGAGAGTTACAGATTGCAAAGTTTATTCTGAAACTGAAGCCAAAGAGAAGTATAGGTAGGGCGCCCAAGTTCATGAAGAGAGATCCTCAGAAAGAAGACGTTTCTCCAAAAAGCCAAAATAACCTTCCTTGCAAGTGCCACGCCCTTTCAAACAAAAAGCACCAAAAACCATCTCTGAAGGTGTGCCCAAACAGCCATGAAGTCTGCCATGGTGAAGGAAGAACAACAACTAATAAACCCTCTGTTTTTGATGAAGAACACTACAAAAAATCTGTTGAAGCACTGCAGAACTTCTGAAATGAAGCTCTCTCAATCTGCACTAATTCAACTGATCTCTCACAACTTCACAAGTGCTCACACTGAAGAGATTTCGTTCTCCAATAGTGGATTTGCTGCAAACCTGATCACAGGCTGAAAGCAAGGGAAAAAACCTCCAAGGCAAAGTTGAAATATTCAAAAAGATGAGTTTCTCATTGCCCAAATCCCTTATAAAGCAAAGGAGGTGAAAACCTAAGAAGGCCATACATTTTAGGGCTTTAGCTCATTTAAATTTATGGAAATAAACTTAAGTCACTTTCCATAGTCTTCTCTTTGATTTTTGGCGCCTCCTTTAAGTGAATAAAAGATATAACTTAAAATATTCACTTTAGACTTAATTTAAGTGATATAAGAATTATAAAGTCAATTTGACTTTATAAAAAGACTTTAAGTTAAAATATAACTTAAATCACTTAAGTAAGCCTATCTCCCTCAATTCTCAACAGAATTCAGTGCCGTCAGAAGCAAAGAAACTCATGTACTGCCAAGGCCTGCAATGAGCCTATCCATGATCTCAGAAAATGAAAATGACTGAACTCTCCAGAAGGTAGCACTGACCCTCTAACCGATCCAGTTAGCCCACAAGGGTCCAAGAAAAGGGCTAACACACTGCATCAGGTGACTGACTAGAGTGGGGACAGCACAGTCCGCCCTCCCCGAATTTGCTTGTCCGCAAGCAAACTCAAAGCTAGATGCTGTAAAACACTGTCACCCTCCCAA
Source organism: Sequoia sempervirens (assembly GCA_007258455.2). NCBI lineage: Eukaryota > Viridiplantae > Streptophyta > Pinopsida > Cupressales > Cupressaceae > Sequoia > Sequoia sempervirens. The sequence goes on along the minus strand of VDFB02269703.1, from coordinate 274,890 downwards.
GTCGCATCCTCTGCTGGTAGATCTTTCCACTTTACCAAGTATTCCCTGATAACCCGCCTCCGAAGATGACGCTCTCTAGAATCCAGAATGGCCTCAGGAATCAATATTAACCTCCCCTCATCATCCAGGGGTGGTAAATCAATAGGAGTCACATGTGGTCCCAAAGCCTTTTTGAGGCGTGAAACATGGAACACATTGTGAACCTTGCTGTCCATCGGAAGATCTAGCTCATAAGCCACTTCACCGACTCGTCTGACAACTCTGAATGGTCCATAGTATCGCGGCTTAAGTTTCTCTGCGCCCTTCTTACGAAGGGTGGACTGTCTATAAGTCTGGAGCATCAAATACACCAAATCATCGATCTCGAAAGATCGCTCCGCTCGCCTCTGATCAGCATATTGCTTTTGCTGATTCTGAGCTTTCTGTATATTTTCTCTGAGTGTCCTTATAATATCCTGGTTCTCCTGTAATAGATCACCAGCACTAGGTACTCTACTATCACTCAGTAACAAGTCTAGAAAGCTCGGAGCATCATATCCATATAAGGCTCGATAAGGGGTCATCTGAATGCTCATGTGATGAGTGGTATTGTAGCAATACTCACAAAGGTATAACCATCTCACCCATGCCTTCTGCTGCCCTAAACTGTAATTCCGCAAGTATCCCTCCACCCATTTGTTGACTATCTCCGTCTGCCCATCTGTCTGTGGGTGGTAGCTAGTACTCGGAGTGAGTTCTGTTCCGCATAGCTTGAATAACTCTTGCCAAAAGTTACTCATAAACCTGCTGTCCCTGTCACTGACTATACTCCGAGGCAAACCATGCAACCTGAATACCTCACAAAAGAACAAATCCGCCACCTGAATAGCTATGTGCGTAGTAGTGATTGAGAAGAAATGAGCATACTTTGTCAATCGATCTACCACCACAAAAATGTTGTCTTTCCCTTGAGCTTTCGGCAAGCCCGTAATGAAGTCCATTGACAAGCATTCCCACTTCCTCTCAGGGATAGGAAGCGGCTGGAGTAATCCTGCAGGGTATGTGTGTTCTTGCTTGTTCTGCTGACAAACAAGGCATTCCCTGACATACTGGAGAACAAAGGATTTGAGACCCTTCCAAGAGAATCTGTCCCATACCTGCCTATAGGTCTTAAAGTACCCGGGATGTCCTGCCATAGGTGCATCATGAAATGATCTCAAAACTTGGTTCCTCATCTCTGAACCTGGAACTAGAAATATCCTTCCTTTGTAAATGATAAGATCATCTACAAGTGAGTATCTGGCATCCTGTACTGTTCCATCCACTATGCTAGAAGCCCACGGGTTCTTAGCATACTCAGCTACAATCATATGTCTCCAGTCCTCTGAAATCTGTGTAATGGAGCTCAAGTGAGGACGGCGAGATAATGCATCAGCAACTACATTCTGAGTACCCTTGACATAGGAGATGTCAAAATCATAGGACTGAAGTTTGCTGACCCATTTCTGTTGTCTTTCATTTAAATCCCGCTGTCCAAGGAAATGTTTCAGACTATTATGATCGGTTTTAACACAAAATTTACTACCAATCAAGTATTGCCTGAATTTAGCCATGGCATGCATGATGGCCAACATCTCCTTATCATAGATGCTAAAGCTCCTCTCAGGACCTCTCAGCTTCCTGCTCTCGAAAGCTATAGGGTGACGATCCTGCATAATGACTGCACCAATTCCCTCACCGCTGGCATCACAATGTAACTCAAAGGGTTTGGTGAAATCCGGCAAAGCCAACACTGGACATGAAGTCATGAGAAGTTTGAACTTCTCAAAGCACGCCTGTGCTAATGGTGTCCACACAAATGCACCCTTCTTAGTCAAATTAGTTAGTGGCGCAGCATGCCGCGAGAATCCACTAACGAACCGATGATAGAAGGCACACAATCCAACAAATCCCCTGAGCTGTGTCAATGTCTTAGGTGTAGGCCAATCAATGATAGCTCGAACCTTCTCTGGATCCATGCTAACTCCCTCACTGCTGATAATGTGACCCAAATACAAAAGCTCGGCCATGCCCAATGCACACTTGGACTCCTTGGCGTACAAGGACTCCCTGTCAAGTATGCTCAAAACCTCATCTAGGTGAACCATGTGTTCTTCCCATGATCTGCTATAAACTAGAATGTCATCGAAGAACACCAACACATGTTTCCTCAGTTGAGGATGGAAAACCCTATTCATAGTGGACTGAAATGTGGCTGGAGCATTGGTTAAACCGAAAGGCATAACCAAGAAATCAAAGTGTCCACAGTGACATCTAAATGCGGTTTTCTCTATGTCCTCCTCTCGGACTCTGATCTGATGATAACCTGTCCTCAAATCAATCTTTGAGAAGTAGCAAGCTCCATGAAGCTCATCTATCAACTCATCAATCCGCGGTATAGGATATCTGTTCTTTATAGTTCTCCGGTTAAGCATTCTATAATCAATACACATTCTGAGTGTACTATCCTTTTTCTTCACCAAAACAACTGATGAAGCAAAGGGTGACTTACTCGGCCTAATGTGCCCCATAGCCAAAAGTTCTTTGATGGTCTTCTCAATTTCATCTTTCAAGCGTTTGGGGTGCCGATAAGGAGTGATCATGATAGGTTTCGTGCCCTCATCCAGCTCTATGATATGCTCAATACCTCTATCAGGAGGTCTACCTGGTGGGATTGCACTGAAAACCTTGGTATGTTTGGTTCTGAGTTCCTGTACATCTGGATGGTAAGAAGAAACTTGCTGATCCAAATGTGAAGGCATTAACTTGCATTCAGCTACCCAATCTACCATGTCATGACGAACCAAACGTTTCATTCTTTTGAGTGAAATTTCTTTCACATTGCTGTCCTTGATGGCTTTTAGAACATGTTTTGTGCCATCAACTTTGAATTTCATCTCCATGTCGTTCAAATTAAGTGTGAACTCTCCTATAGCATGAAGCCACTTCATGCCGATAACTATATCTGTACCTCCCATGTTCACAACATAAAAATCTGCCTTAAACTCATAGTTATTGAGTTTCAAAGGCAAGTCTGGAATCATCCTCTCGCAGGTGAGAGTGTATCCATCAGCAACCTTGACTCGAATGCCTTCAAACTGTTGAGTTTGAATTCCTCTTTTCTCCACTAAACGTGAGTCAATAAAATTGTGAGTTGCACCTGTATCTAAAAGAGATATGACTCTTTGACCAGCCAATACCCCACGGAGTCTAAAAGATCCCTCTCTCTGCATGCTGGATAAATGAGCCTCCTTTAACTCAGTTTCTACTACCATTTCAGCCTCATCTTCTGATTCTTCTCCATCTATATCATAAATTGGAGCTTGCTGATCAGAAAAATCAGTCACTTCTTCTCCTTCATAAAACCACTCCATGTTCCTGTTTTGCACTTTAGGTTTGAGGGGGCAATCATGATTTTGGTCATAAGGGCCCTTGCAGTAAAAACAAAGTCTCCTCCTACGAAGATCATTCATGGTTTCTCGATCCAAAGGTGCTGTATATTTCTTCTTATGATCAGCATTATCAGCTTTTTTCGGATCAGATTTATGTTCATTGTAAGAAGTAGAAGGTTTGGTGCCAAATTGCTTTCGAGGAGTAGTGAGCTCCATGCTGCGAGCTTTCCTCATGGTTTCCTGTAATGTAGGGGGATCAAATGCCTTGATCCATCCTTTCATAGGCTTGAAAAGTCCCTCAATGAAGAGTATGATCAGCCTCCTCTCAGAAATGCCTGTAACCATAACTGACAATCTCTGAAACTCCCCAATATATGACTCCAAACTACCTAGCTGTTTCAGCTGTGCTAGGTCTCTGAAAAATAGCTCGGGCTCACGTTTGTCAAACCTCTCTACCAGTCTATCTGTGAACTCCTGGTATGAAGTAATCTGATCATGGTGAAGAGTAGCCATGCCATGAATCCACCAATCATGAGCTACGCCATCAAGGTGAAGTGCTGCAAATCGAATAGCATCTTCCTCGGGCATGGGACGTAGAGTCAAGAATGTATCTAACTTGCTGATCCAAGCATGTGCTGTAACTCTACCACTGCCATCATAGTTCACCAAGGTGAGTTTATTGGTAGCCTGTCTAAGATCACTGTGCTTGTACCTAGGCCTCCTGTCATTCCTGTTTCTATTATGTTCTCTCCTCTGGCTCATGAATCTATCAAAGTTAGGGTGCTCCTTAACTCTAGGTGGCAATGCGTCCCATTCATCATGCATAACCATGATGTTATCTGCAAAGTTAATCTCACCACCCTGTTCAACCTCTTCCTCATCCTTAGTATCATTCCTGGTGAAGGTAGGACATGTTGCTCTCTCAAAAGTGCGAGCTGGAACAATAGGTCTATGAGGTCCGCCCTGGATAGTGCCCTCATGATCATGCCCTGGATGCTGGCCTCTCTGAAGTGTTAAGTTCTCTACATTTGTGCTGAGTTGCTGGAGAATATTCGCTACCTGTTCTTGACCTGCAACCATACCTCTTAGCACATCTCTAGCCTCTATATCCTCTTTGTTCATGTGAGAACTTTCTCCTTCCCTGTTAGCCATATTATCCAAGTCTATTTCCTCCTCCTGTTCGTCAAATGGAAATGGTGGAAAAGGATTATGATCACCTCTTTGATTTCTAGGGCCCCCACGAGAGTAGAACTTGTCAAAACCCTCCTAGTGTGACTTCATAAATTTTTTCAAACCCCACAAGCTGGCAAGATCAGTGCTCTGATACCACTGTGATGAGCCTTGCTAGGTCACTGCTTAAACCCCTGTCTTTTTCTTAAGTCTATTTGTGTTTTTTAGTTTTTTAGAGAAATTTTGTAGACAAAAGAGAAGGTGCGCATCATATAAAAGCTCACAGAATGAAAACTTGAGCAAATCTAATCAAACTGAAATTGTAGAAGGTATTTAATAAGCTCAACAATGGATTTAGAACATATAAACATACCCGAAAGCCTCCAGTTTATTTAATTAACAAACGAAGCCAGTTTGCCAGTCTATACATGAAAACCTAACAATATTCGGAATAGGATGAAACAAAGTCTGAATCCAGCTGTGAAAATGGAGCAAAAGAAGAGGGGATGCCAAGTGCTGAAGATAGTGAAGAGAAACCCTCAAGAAGATAGGCGTTTCTTCAACCAGCAAATGCGCCCAAGCTCAAACAGCCACGCCTTTCAAGCAAAAGAGACCAGAAAATATCTTAGAAGGTGCGCCCAAGTAGCTATGATGCCTGCCATGAAGAAGGAAGAACACCATCTATTCAAACCCTCTGTTTCTGATGAAGAACACTTACAAAAATCTGTTAAAGCACTCCAGAACTTCTGAATGAAGCTCTCTCAATTTGCACCAATTCAGCTGATCTCTCACAGCCTCACAAGTGCTCACACTGAAGAGATTTCGTTCTCCAATGGTGGATTGCTGCAAACCTGATCACAGGATGAAAGCAAAGGGAAAACCTCCAAGGCAAAGTTGAAATATTCAAAATAGATGAGTTTCTCATTGCCCTCAACCCTTATATAACAAAGGAGGTGAAAACTCAAGGAGGCCATACATTTTAGGGTTTTAGATCATTTAAATTTTTGGAAATAAACTCAAGTCACTTTCCATAGTTCTAACTTTGATTTTTGGCGCCTCCTTTAAGTGATTAAATAAAATACTTTAAAACACTCACTTTAGACTTATTTAAGTGATATAAAAATTATAAAGTCAAATTGACTTTATAAAAAAGACTTTAAGTTAAAATATCACTTAAATCACTTAAGTAAGCCTATCTCCCCACCTCCACGTAATCTGTATGGTCGCTAAGCAAACAAACTCCCCAGACTAATTTTCTTAACCAATCCAAAGAGGCCCTCACGCGCCCGCAGAAAAGGCTACCACCGCATCGTGACTCCATCAGAGTTGGGACATCACATCCCCAGCCTTTGATCTTTTACAACCATTATATTTCAAAACTAACTAGCTAGGTTGGAACCTCATTCAGCAAAGGTGTTTGTCATGTCAGTACTTCCTCCTCTTTTGCATTGCCTCCATGGCCCATTGCACCAATATTCTACGTTCGTCAAGTTTGTTGAGCTGGAATAACCACTCCTTCAAACTCTCCCTATCACCCAATCTATTCTTGTCTGCTATTCTCTAGCTCAACACCATGTACTTGGCTCACACTATTGCTTCTTGACCATACATCAGCTAGAATAGAGTGTATGCAGTCGTGATCTTATATGTCATACAATAGGCCCTTAGTACGACGGGTAACCTTTCCTCCTAGTCAGCTTCCTCAATGTCGCACGACTTGTGGATGACAAAGACAAGTACTTTGTTTGTGGACTTGGCCTGGTTGTTGGCTTTCGGGTAGGACAAACTTGATACTTTTGGAATGTCCGAAACTCCATCGTCATTAGCCGAATGATGTTGTTGGCGAAATGTCCACCTCTGTCGCTAGTGATCTATATCAAGATGTTGTACTATGTGACTATCTACTCATAGATAAATTTTTCTGTACTAAGTGCAGTGTTGCCTGGCAATGCCCGAGCCTCCGCCCATTTTGTGAAGTACTTAGTGGCGACTATTATGTACCTACACCGATGCAACTGGCTGTCTTTCAATGGCCCAATGAAGTCTAGTCCCCATTGTTGAAACAACTCCTAAGGTTGGGATGGGAACAGTGGCATGTAGTCCCTCTTGAGAGGCTTGCCAACTCTCTGGCATGTGTCACATCCGATCACCCACTCTTGGGCGTTTGTGTGTACAGTCAACCACCATAACCCTGCCAGGAGAACTTTCGAGTTGTGGCATCCGGTCCCATATGCCCTCTGGTCAGCCCTTCATGTGCTTCTTTCAGTACATTGGGAATTTCCTCTTTCATAACACATTGTTTGAGTACTTGGTCTAACCCAATCTTGTACAGTAGCTCGTTAATGAGTTGGAAAGTTTTGCTTCTCAGTACTAGTTTCCATCATTCCCATAGTGGCATTTCTTTTGGAAATGTTGATGTCAATAAGTACTCTCCAATTTTCTCGTACCATGGGGGAAGTGCTGCAATATGAAAGAAGTGTGCATCCAAAAAGTCTTCGTTTACTCCTTCGGGGGGTTCGCTAGATCGGATTCTTGATAGTTGGTCGACGATTACATGACTCTTCTCAGTGCGTACGATTATGGTGAATGTAAAATTTTGCAATAATAGAAGCCATCAACTTACTCTCCCCTGAATGATGGGTTTGTTGACCAAGTACATGAGAGGCTAATGGTCAATGTTGAATGTGAATGGTGTAGCCAACAAATAATGTCTAAACTTCTGCACTGTTACACCATCGCAAGAGCTTCCCTCTCTATCGCACTATAATTCTTTTTTGCTTTTGACAACAGTTGACTTGCAAAAAACACCAAATGGTCCAACCTATGCACTCCTACTTGCACCAGTGTTGCTCCGATTGCATAATTGGAAGCGTTGACATGGATGTGGAATTCTTTGCTCCAATCTGGATATGCCAATATCGGCGAATTGATTAGTTGTACTTTTAACTCATTAAAGGCTTTCTCTTGGTTGTCCATCCACACAAATGGTTGTCCCTTCCTGGTGAGTACGTCCAGTGGATAGGAGATTTGAGCAAAATTCTTAATAAACCTTCGATAGTCCCTGACATGTTCGAGAAATGAATTTATGCTAGTAATGTCCTACGAAGCTTCCATCTGTACAATGACCCTTGTTAGGGTTTGTCTTGAGTTCGGCGTTACAGACTATGAGACCAAAAGTTTGCCTTGTGGTACCATGAACCAACATTTCTTCAGATTTAGTGCTAGTCAGGCTGCCTTGCACCTCTCCATACACTCCCATTGCCTTTAGGTGCTTCTTTTTGTCACTATAGATTGACCAATCATCTAGGAATACTTTAACATTACTAGCGAACATTTTGTCAAAGATGTGCAAGATTATTCTTTGATAGGTAGCCAAAGCATTACATAGCTCAAACGACATTCGGTTGTCGCATATACCCCATCCTCGACTACAAATGTTGTCTTCAACATGTCTTCCTCCACAATACTTATCTGATTTGTAGTATCCCTTGTCTAATCTGCCCTGTTAATGGCTATCAAAGACCCTCGAATGTCTACATATAAAGTTTCTTGGACACTTTGTGAATGATGACAGTGCTCAACAAACAGATTTGTGGCCTTGAAATGAAGCGCTTTACTTCCTAAGAATCACGTCCCTCCTCTTGGCACACTTTACAAACAAAATCACCAACATTTTAGCTCCATATAATGCAGTATCAAGAGTAATAATATGAAGCTCAATCTTAAATTCGTCCTTTAGAAGCCCTCACAATAAAATGCAATAATAAATCAGCTATTGCATTATTCAAAAACCCTTTTTGCAATAATAAATCAGCTACTGCAATAATTCAGAAACCCTTATTTAGAATTGCAATAATACATCAGCTATTGCAATTATTCAAACCCTTGCAATAATAAACCAGCTATTGCAATAATTCAGAAACATGCAATAATACATCAGGTATTGCATAAATTACTTAGCTTCTCAGACAAGCAGATTTGCAACTTCAACCTTTAGAATTATCTCTGTTGAGCACCAATGTGTTTCTTGGCTGAAAACACCATTAAATCTCAACTATATATTGCAACAACGAAGAGATTGTAAGTCAAGAGGGATTTCGTCCTCAAAGCCCCTGAAAAGTTAATCTCTCAATGAGACTGAAATTCATTAACAATTTCCTTTCCCAACCAAGCCTCCTCCAAATGAGCTCTCAACTTCCCTTTATAAAGAACTCCTTGATCTTCTAGAAAGACCCAAGAAGAGTGTTCAACAAGCTTTTAGATGAATATTTTAATACTCCTTGATGTGACTCCTTGATGTGACCCCTTGATGTGACTCCTTAATGTGGCATCTTGATGTGACTCCTTGATGTGACCCTTTGATGTGACTCCTAATACTTAACTCACCTTTTGAAGATATATTAATAAAATGACTTTATTAATTTATCATTAAAGTATGTCACTTTTTAACCTTTTAATATAATTATTTAATATTACCCTTTTGACTTTGCACTTTTTGCCTAGTAACATTAAATAATTAAAATAATGATTATTCCTTAAGAGGGCCAGAAAACGAGGACATTACAGTCCTCCCTTCCTAGAGATTGCTTGCCTTCAAGCAATCCGCAACTGCCAAACCATCTCGACTATCACAACACTTGAAGCCAAAATGGAAAACCAACTGCACTTGTCCACACCAACCATCTGGATCCCAAATGGTCCTACAACATGTGCTAATCCATAACCTCTGTATGTAGCTAGAACCCAAGATGTCAAATTCTGGATCCCATGGATAAACTGGAAGTCCCATTTGCCTAGCCATCATCTACATCATTAACTCCATTCGCTGACTCTGTTCTTGAGCCCTTTGTTCAACTAAACGCTGCCCCTGAGCTAATGTGTCCAACAACTGTAGAAACCTTTCCTCACCTAGATCCCTTCTCTCTCCCATGTTCCCTATATTCTGTTCACTTGTATTTTTGTGATCTTCTGGCCATGTATTCAAGAATGCTCTGTTTCTCCGAGTGTTGTAATGATGAGTTAATGGTGGTATTTCATTCCCTGACATATCATGAACTATTCATGCCGGAATCCCCAACAGGATGGCAGGATTTTTAGCTCTGATACCACTGTAGCGTCCCTTGCCAAATTGAACGATAATTTTTCCAAACACTTAATATGACATTTCATTTGTCAATTAAGTAGACACAATTGATAATGTTTTCTGAGCAATTTTCCATAATAAATATGGTGGATTTTAACATATATTCATTTGCAAGGCATAACACATCACTGTATTTTGTAGTATAATGAACAACAACTCCAAAACGATTGAAAGTTGAGAATACAGTGACTGAAACAGACTTACTGAAACAGACTTGCACTTCATTTAATCAAACCCCACACATTTCATAGGATGTATTACAAAGCATCATTTAAAAGGACTGTAACAACACTGATTTCATCAATTTCTGAGCATAGATAAGTCTGATTATCAAGTATATCAACCCAGATTTAGCTACAGCAGCATATAGTTGCACTTTCCTATCATATCCTATGATATCAGACCAAACTACAAACCAGATATATGAATATATTTGTGCCCAGCATTACAGTGATAGACCCTTCACTTGGATACCTCTTGACTACAATAAAATTGCACAGCAGTAATCAAATACGATTGCAGAAAATACACTAGTTTCTGAGTATAAACAGGATTGATTACAATGACAGAGAATTCAGATTATGACAACAGGTTTATTACACTTTTCAGTACAAGAATATGACTGAAATACATAAACAGCAGACTCAGATTTGACACAGCAGTCAATAGATTTAATACTTTTCATAGATCAAAACATTCATGATTCTTACTATGTCAACTACATAAGTGAAATGCACTCAGACCTGGATAGTATGTTGTCCCAAGCCCAGATTAAGCATCGGACTATTGTAGGAATGTCTCAAGACTGTCATAGACTTTAGAAAACACCATGTAATCTGCCCAATTCACTAGCTTCATGCCAAACGACCCTCATGGGATGTATACAAGTGTATGGCATGATCCAATACCCATTGTAGCATCACTGCAACATCAAAATGAATTTCAATTCAAACCCTCTTCATAAATTTGAACAATGATCTCAAATTCATCCCTTTAGAAACCCTTGCCAATAAATGCAATAATACATCAGCCATTGCAAAAATTACTTAGCTTCTCAGACAAGCAGATTTGCAACTTCAGCCTTCAGAATTATCTCTGTTAAGCACCAATGTGTTTCCTGGCTGAAAACACCATTAAATCTTCTAACTGTATATTGCAACAGTGAAAAGATTGTAAGCCAAGAGGGATTTCGTCCTCAAAGCCCCTGAAAAGCCAATCTCTCAATGAGACTGAAATTCATTAACAATTTTCTCTCCCAACCAAGCCTCCTCCAAATGAGCTCTCAACTCCCCTTTATAAAGAACTCCTCGATCTTCTAGAAAGACCCAAGAAGAGTGTTCAACAAACTTTTAAATGAATATTTTAATACTCTTTGATGTGACCTCTTGATGTGATTCCTTGATGTGACTCCTTGATGTGACCCTTTGATGTGACTCCTAATACTTAAGTCACCTTTTGAAGATATATTAATAAAATGACTATTAATTTATCATTAAAGTAAGCCACTTTTTAACCTTTTAATATAATTATTTAATATTACCCTTTTGACTTTGCACTTTTTGCCTAGTAACATTAAATAATTAAAATAATGATTATTCCTTAAGAGGGCCAGACAACGGGGACATTACATGATTGTAGTTAGAGAATTTGTCTATGAATGAGTACATCTCATATCCAGCCACTTCCTCGAGGATTGTGTTAGTGAAGGGGATTAGGAAGGGGTCTTTGATTGTCACTACATTCAGACTCCAAAAGTCTACACATATTTGAATCTATTTAGATTCCTTCTTCAATGATATGACGATTGGTGATACCTAGTCATTGAATTCCACTTTGAAAATGATGCCCGCTTCCAGCATTTTCTCAATCTTGTCTTGTACCTTGTCAATGTAGTTCTTATTTATTTTGTAGGGTCTCTTATGTATAGGTTGTGCTTCCAGTACGAGAGGGGTCTGTAAAGAACCGAACCAATTTTTTTTTTGTTTTTTTGCAATGCAATTACAATTCAACACGCACCCATTAAGGTTAGCTCTAAACCAAAACGATGCGGAAAGCAACTCTAACCAGAATGTACACCAGGTTCCCGATGTGGGCAAGGTGTGAGCATTGGTCAAAGGGTCTAATGCAGATGCAAACTGAAAAGGAACTCTAACCAAGAATGCGTCTGGGCAGACGAGCATATGGTTAGAGGATCAATGCATGATAAACTGAAGTAACCCTAAACAAGAATGGCGCCGAGTGATGGCGAGCATATGGTCAGAGGGTCCCTAAGCTACTAACTGAAAGTAAATAGGCGGCAAGCCAGCCTCTTCCACTTATGCAGCGGGTATTACAATAAGTAGATGGAAGATAAAAAGGAGAATTGCTGTTAGTACTACTAAACAGCTTACAATATATCAGAATGCTTTGCCAGAGCCCAATATTTCAAGTTCTTCAATGCTGCAATAACCTAGAAGACTTTCACAATGCATAACCAACCTCTCTAAACGCAGACTACTCACAAATCTGCAATTACATTGATTGATATATGATGAAACAAGAATGGCCAGTGATGCGTGACATATGGTCGAGAGGGTCCCTAAGCTACTAGCTGAAAAGTAAATGGCTGACAAGCCCGACCTCTTCCACTTATCGTGTAAGTATTACAATAAGTAGATGGAAGATAAAAAGGAGAATTGCTGTTAGTACTACTAAACAGCTTACAATATATCAGAATGCTTTGCCAGAGCCCAATATTTCAAGTTCTTCAATGCTGCAATAACCTAGAAGACTTTCACAATGCATAACCAACCTCTCTAAACGCAGACTACTCACAAATCTGCAATTACATATGACTGATATGACAGACCAGCGACTGAAATGAGTAATCAGCAACAGCATAACTCAACTAAATGCACATATCTAGTTCATAACTCAACCAAATGACGAGATATCAGATGCAACAAGCTCTAAGAATGATGGCGCCCAAGTTAAGACAAAGAAACACACCCAAAATACCTCTATTTATTTTTGCACGGAAACCAAAGCTCACCCAGATGGTATGGCCCAGCAGCAAGGGCGATTTTGCTCTATAAAATCAGGGACACTTCAATAAAATTTGCAAATTAGCTAGAATGGTCGCCCCTCATAAACAGAAAGATAGAAACAATACCCATAACCATAGTTGGAAAACTCGCCAATTGCAAGTACTCGGCAAGCCCGAAAAACTCGGCTCGGCAAAAACTCGGCAAAAAACTCGGGAAATTAAAATATTGCTTAAACTTCACTAAAAACGCATTTTTTTTGCAAAATTCAAAGATAAGATGCATCCAATGAGTCAATAAATGAGTACATATAAGAAACAAGCAGTATTTGATTGATATGAGAGAAAATTGGATACAAAATGGCACCCTCATGTGGAATGCTGAGTGCTCAATGTCTGATATGATAATAGTCTGAAACAAAATGAAAATAGCAAATTGTTTTTGTAAAACTGAAAGTAAATACTACATAAACATTAATATATTTCAGTTTTTACAATTTCACATGAATCACATCTTCCTCTTCCCATGTCTAGATCTCAGTAAGGGACCGGAAGAGGGTCTAATCATAGGAGTCTGCTCCTGCTGTGCCTGTGGCTCCTCAACCTCCATCCTAGATGTAGATCCTCCTGCAGCTGCTGGTGGTGGCACTGGCAATGACTCCTCCTCAGGGTCATCCTCAAGGTCGTCCAATGAGAATGCAAATCCACCCTCCTCCATTGCCTGTCGCTCTAAATCATAAATCTCATCCTCAGTAAACAATGGAGGCTGCTCCCCTCGCCCTGTCCAATCACTGTATGGATCTATCTCATCCAAATCAATTGGATCATCATATGATATTTCTTCTACCTTTCTTCTGCGCAATCGAAGATTATATTGCACATAAACAAGGTCATTGAGGCGTTTTTGGGCGAGTTTGTTCCTCTTTTTTGTGTGGATAGCCTCAAACAAACTCCAATTGCGCTCACAATTGGAAGAACTACAAGGCTGGCTCAAGACACGGAGGGCAAATTTTTGAAGATTTGGGGTTTTTCCACCCCAATGTGTCCACCAAACATCTACAAAAAAAACAAAAAAAGAGTTAGAAAATTGTAACTTGTAACTTGTAACTTGTAATTATTAATTTTTCATTTTTGTAACTTGTAAATTTCAAATTTTATACCTGGTGGCAGCCTAGATACTGCTCTCTTTGCCAGGTCTGAAGAGAAGAGTGCACCCCTTTTCTCTCTATAACTCTGCAATTCATTAACAATGCAATCTGCCTCATCAGGTGTGGATGTCATCCGCTGAATGCAAGTAGTGAGGCCCTCCATAACCTCTCCAGTAGGATCTGAATAGGTGCCTGAGTGGATGAAACGGGGGTTCAAGAAGTACCCTGCTGCATGGATAGGTTGGTGGAGTTGATTGTTCCACCTCCTATCGATAATCTCCCATATGGGATCAAATTTGAGGCTATCCCCCTTATAATAACTTTTAATAGCCTCCTTGGCCCTATCCATGGCCTCATAAAGATACGCCATTGGGGTTTGATCCCCATCCACCAAGCGAAGCACTCTAACCAAGGGCTCTGACACCTACAATAAAAATTTAAAAATGCAAAAAAGGATTAGAGTTACAATTTAGTAATTTACAAATTTACAATGAAAGACATTAACTTCAAGAAATATATTTAATTTGAATTTAGATTCAAACTCAAAGTTTTGAAGTTACCTTCACAATCTCTGTTGCTCTTTGTGCAAAGAGGGGCTCGAAGACAATGTTTTGAACTCTTTCTCCTTCTGGCTTCTTTGAATAAGGTGAGTCTACCCATGCTTGACTCACAAACATTTGTTTCAAAGCCGTCAAAGCACCAAGAATGCTTTGCAACGTTAAGAAAACCGTTGCAAACCTTGTCACACCAGGTCTCACCAATTCTCTCCCTTTGGTGTGCTCCCTCATCAAGCTGAGAACCCAAGGGTGATTGTAGATGTATTTAGTGATCCTCCTTCCATCCTCTACAATCGGTGTGACCCAATCTAATTTGCCTATGTCCTCCAAAAGAAGGTCAAGGACATGGGCAGCACATGGTGTCCAAAAAATTGTGTAGTGTTTATCTTGGAGGATTCTTCCTGCTGCCACGTATGCTGCTGCATTGTCAGTTATGATTTGCACCACATTTTCAAGCCCAACCTCCATGCACACTTGCTCCAACATTCTAGCCAAATTTTCTGCATTTTTTACTATGCTGGAGGCATCCACGGATTTCAAGAACACCACCTCATTTTTGCAAGAAACCAAAAAATTAATGATGGTACGGTTTTTTCCATCCGTCCACCCATCAGAAAGTATAGTGCAACCATGTTTTTTCCATTCTTCTTTTTGTTCTTCTATTGCTGCCCTTGCCCTTTCAGTTGCATTAGAAAGCAACCTACAAGTACAAAGTGAAATTAAGTACACAGTTTTAATTTCTAAACAAAAAAATAGCTTAAATTAATCATAAAATAAACTTAAAAAACATAAATTAAACTTAAAGAATATAAACTAACCTCCCACTCAAGTCTTTGTGCGAAGGTGCCTTGTAGCCTTTCCCTGCAACTGTCAATGCGGTCACCAAATTTTGCCAGTAAGGTGAGCTTGCCACATTGAAAGGGATGTTGTTGAAGTACCAAAAATCGGCACAAGCAATATCTGCATGCTCATGCACCTCCTTATTCCACCTAGTTGCCTCTAAAGAAGGTTGTGCACCAGGTGTGTTTCTAGGCACAAAAAAATCACCAATGTGTGAACTCGTGGTTGTGCCTGTAGGTGTTGATCTTGACCCTGGTAGTCTACTAGAGGTACTCGAATGGATGGAGGTGGTGGCGGGTTACAGTGATTGCCTTCGCACACGTGGACCACGAAGAGATCCCACTATGTTGGCTGCTATATCATCATCATCTGATAGTGACTCAAGGTTGACTGGAGCACCTTGAGAAGAAGCTATGGCAGCTTGCATTGCCGCTTTTGCCTTTTCTCTTTGCAACTTTTTTTCTTCTGCAGCAGAAAGTATTGCATTCATTTGTCTTTTTATTTCGTCATTGGTGTTTAGGCACTCCTTAGCATCACGTCTAGGGATGCCTGCAAGGTGGTATTTGAGGCGATTGATGCCTCCACTGTATACATTTTTACACCGAATGCAATACACTGTTCCAGGTTCTGGTCCTTCATATGCATATTTCCAAGCAGGATCTCTAGCTCCTGCTGGACGAGTGCCTACATATTCCCCACTCGTAGGCATGGATGGGGCTGAAGTAGGGGTAGAAGCGGATTGAGAAGCCATTATCAATTAACCTACAAGTACACACACAAAAGTGAAAGCACAACTTGTTAGTTTTTTGATAAAAATTTTTAAAACAAGCTAAATTAGATTAAGTCAACATAGATTAATTTAAATTAGTAATCTAAGATTCTAAACATATAGATTAAATCAATATATATTACTAATCTAAGATTCTAATCATTTTCATCAAAAAAATTGGATTAAAAGAAGAAATTAATAAACTAGGGTTACAAAAAAATGTAAAAAATAGAAAATTACTTTAAATTAGAAACAAATTAAGCTAATATATGATTTTAAATATGTTTTCAACAAACAAGAAGAATCAAATTAAAAAAAACAAACTAGGGTTTGAAAAAAAATCAAAAAAATGAAAAATCAGCAAAATATGAGAAAAAATCAGAAAAAAAGTGTCACAAATTCTTGTTTGGATGAATCTAAATCTTCTTTTCAACAATATAAATGTATTTAAATCTATTTTGCAATTCATTCATGATGTTTTTTAAACATACAATCAACAAAAATGAAGAAAAATAAATAAAAAAGAAAGAACAAGCAAAAACAGAAAACCTACCTGGAAATCCAATTTGCCTTTGAAATCTGATGAAATCTTCCTTCAAATTTCGTCTCCTCAATGTAAAATCACTAAAAAATGGTGCAAAATGCTCTAAACTCCGTTTTTGCTCAGCCAAGAGTGAAAGAAACTCAAAAAAACCAAATGCAATGACTTTTTGGGCGCCGGCGGACCTCATAGCCTGATCGCGCGAGTTTTTTTTAAAAACTCGCCAATTTTTTGTGAAAAACTCGCCAAAAAGTCGGCGAGTTTTTCACAAAAAAGGGCGAGTTTTTTTGGCGAGTTCTTCTCGCAATTACTCGTTTCAAAAAAAAACTCGCGAGTTTTTGGCGAGTTTTCCAACTCTGTCCATAACAATAGCATTTTTATTTCACGAGCTATGAGCAAATCTTACATTCCTCAATGACATTCAGCAACTCCAGAAATGAGACAGAAAATGCAAACTAGAACTCCAAAATGCAAATACTCAACTGAAAATGCAAATCAAACCTATTACAAGCTAACTCTCAACTAGGTTCTATCTTTCAAGCAAGAAGATGAGCCATTGCTAGGAGGTGTGTTTTCCTCGAAGCGAGTGCCTGAAGAAAATTCAGTAGCATAACGGTGTAGTAGACAAAAGATCCACAACTGAAGAGAAGAGGTCTCCTTTTATAAGCTTGAAGAGAATCTCCAGAAGTCTCTAGAAGGTGCGCCAAAAACATAAGTCAAGGCAATTCAAATTTTAGTTGACTCTTTTCCCTCCAAGGTGGCGTCCATTTTCAAAGAGCAATAATATTTTCTTTTTAATAAAATAATCCTCCCTTCAAGTTGGCGTCCAACTCTCCTTAAGCAAATTTGAACCTTAGATTTATTTAAACTTCTCCTGATGAGGGCTTTACCCATAATGTCCCCTTTTTAAAAACAACATAAAGTTATAATGCTAGGCCAAGGGGTATAATATTAAAATATAACATTATAATATGAAATTAACTTATCCCTCCGTAGAAATGCATCAAAAGGCCCGAAACAACAATACCAATTGAAATGCCTGAAGGAGAAGCCCAACTAAACTGAAATCAACCTGTCCACTGCCAAAAATAGAATTTACTAAAAATAGTAAATTCATGAAGTTGCTCGAAACGCCAAGCTGACCATACCACCACGAAGCTCTCTGAAAACCCAGAAAGAATCTGCAATCCGATTTCCAAACTTCAAGCAACAACCTCCTCAAAATTAGGAAACCCTAATTTCACCATCCGAGTAGCCTACAGGTCTCCGGAATAGGCCAACGGTCAACTGAAACGATCACATTTGAGAAGGGGACATTACAGGGTCCTATGTACACACAATTTTGGCAGTATTCCCTTTAGGTCTTTGTACGTCTAGGCGAATGCATCTTTGTACTCTATGAATATTTTGAACGTTGTTGCCTTTAGTACGACATCCCAATCATCATCGACCAAGATTGTCTTTGATTTGTCTTCCTCTCCCAGATTCATCTTTTTCATCCTTGGTTCCTCGTACTTGATTAATTTGTCATGTTCTAACTTGTGGGTTGGCGTATCATCTAGTTTTGCTACTCTTTTGTATTTTCTGTACTTGGCCAAAAATGTTTGCTTGGGTGTGCCCTTGTCATTTTCTTCTTGAATTTCTTCAATTTGTAACGTGTTGCACTCTAGGTGGACCACCTCATAGTCTTCCATTTGCCAATGAAACAGATCATTGAGAGAACTCGTCTTGTCCTTTGAGCAACTCTAGAGATCAAGTACACCTTCATCGTTTGGTTCCTGTTGTGACCTTTTCACACATCGCCCCATTCAAGATGGGGACCCCCTAATTTTTTGCTCCGTTCCGGTCTTTTGGCTTGGGTTTTCCTCTCTCTCTCTCGCTCTGTCTCTTTTCTGGTGTCCGTCTTTCGGGGGGGGTTGTGTCTGTTATTGAGCTTAAACGCGAAATATTGGCCAAGTCTAAAATTAGGGTTTCATCGTTTCTGGCCAATTCAGGGTCAAGTAAAGTGAGAAAATTAAAATTTGAAATTAACGTTGTTGTCAGCAGACATCCAGCAGGTTTTCAGCCAAGTTTCATCAAATTCCAAGGTACTTACTATTTTTAGTAAGTCTGCAATTCAGGGCAATTCGTCAGCTATTTTGAGATTCCGATCATCACACTGCATTCAGAGCGTATCAGGCTGCTCGCATGCAAAATTTGAGCGAAATTGGACAACTTACTATTTTTAGCAGTCCGGCTTCCGGCACGAATTTCAGGGTCCAGATGCAGAAGTTTTCTTTGCATGTCTGGATATTCCTTCTGGGTTTTTCGAGACCTTCGCGATGACGTAACATGCAAGTCGAGGCAACCACTTTTCGAGGGAGATTGACCTTAGAGGCTATTTTGAGGGTTTTGCATGTCGAATTTCTTTTGCATGTGGTGATTCACGATGGGTTTCAAGGCTTGGCGATGGTGTGACATGCAAGCGGAGATAATCTTTTCGATGAGGAACTTGCTATTTTAGCGGTGTGTCGGCGGCCATACCAGCCGATTGATTCAGTGATCCGCGGTGTTAAGAAACGAAAGCAAACGGAGATCTTTTGATACGCATGCAATGCAAGTTAGGGTTTCTAGCTTCGGAGCCTAAAAATAGGCATCAAAAGTCAAAATCTTCGAAAACCGATGTAAACCACTGCGATCAGCGTCCTTCAGGCTATATGCTGGTGAAATTTTAGGACAAACGGAGCACTTACTATTTATAGTAAGTCAAATTGGAAACATGCTAAAAATAGTAAATCAATTGCATGCGTCAGTGTCGGCAGTAAGGTCACGTGGTGAGGAGCGCCTCATTCAAATTTCAACTCGATCGGAGCTTGGGAGCTATCAGAAACAAGAACTTACTATTTATAGTAAGCCACCCTCAGAAACAGCATATAAATAGCAGGGTGACTAAAAGTGGCAGTGTCGACAAGTTGATAAAGGCATGAAGATGCTATGTTTAAAATTTCAGGCCATTCCGAGCTTCAGAAGTCCAAATTCAGAGAACTTACTATAAATAGCAGGGCACGTAAGCTGGCGAGGATGATAAAAATTCGTCTAAGTCTGGAGTCTCGTCCAGCAGGCATAGGAAAATGCGCCCATCTCAGCTAGAGGCGTAGAAAATTTTTGAAAATGTAAGTTCATCCTTCACCACCGGGGGCGAAAATAAACTCAAGGGGAGAGAAAGTCAACAAGGTCAAAGAATCTCGTCCTCCTCCATAGGCAAAATGCGCCCAAACTAGTGCATGTCAAGACAAAAAAGTGAAGTTGAAAGGTCATCCAGTGGACATGCTCAAATGCGCCCAAGTTTGGATGGTAAATGGTGAATAAGGGTGGTAAGTAAGGTAAAAATGTTATCTAGGCGTGGTGAATTCAAGGTAAAGTGAGGCGTTATCCTCCTCCACATCAAGAATGCGCCCAAGGTGAATGTTGGGCGTGATTTTTTTAATTTCCTCTCAAGTGGGCTAGGCGCCAAAGGTTGATGGGAGTCATAAGGTGTTAGAAAATTTTCTAAGGCGTGTGAAGTCAAAACAAACTTGCTAGGCGTTGGAAGTGGTGAGTGTTAGAAAATATTCCAAGGAGTGAAATAAAATGCTAAGTGAAGTGTGCGCCTAGAGTAAGGGAGTTATAAGGTGTTGGAAAATTTTTCAAAGGCATTTCAAGGCGTTGAGAATAAAATAAAGTGTGTTAGGCATCTAAGGTGATTTTAAAATATCTTGAAGGCGTTGGAATATTTCCTAAGTGGAGTGAAATACAAATGAAGTGAGACGTGCCGGGAATGAATAAAATTTTCCAAATGAAGTTAATAGAAATTTCTCTCCACTGGTAGATGAAATAAAAATTTTCTAAGGCAAGTTTTCAAAAGTGCAAGATGATTTTAAAATATTTTCTAAGGCAAATTTATTTTCCTTGGAAAATACGCCTGGATCTCAGAGTGATAAATTTTCCAGAGCACGAGCAACTTTTCTCAGTGATAAAATCAAAGACGATGATATTGCAAGATGATTCGAATTTTTCAAGAAGTCAGAGCAACACAGAGTGATCACAGGCGAAGAACGAATTTAAATGATGGAAATAATATTTTTCTAAGGTTCAAAATTGAAAAATTAAATGAACCCATTCGTTGGGTACCCATGAATTTAGAGCATTCTGAAGAAAATTTGCTTCTGGGTACTGAACATTTGTGATGATGAATGGATTTCCAAGTCTTCTGAGCTTTGCCGACACTCTTTCAGTGAGGAATTTAATCAAGGCTCAAATTGTGAATTTTCCTAAGGGAAAATTTTAAATTTTCTAAGGCAAAACATGAATAAAATGAGTTTTCAAAGTGAATTTTCTTCGAACGATGAATCTGAAGGGAGTTGCCTAGATAAAATTGTTTAAACTTTTCGAGGATGAATTTTCCAGAGCAGATGATGAAGTTAAAAATTCAAATTCAAGTGACAGAGCTCCGGCTGGTGAGTAAAAAATGATGAAATTAAATTAAATTTTTCGAAAAGGAATTCAGAACGCCAGTCAAAGTCAAGTTTCTAGAAGAATAATATTCCCGACGACTGGAGACAAGTGTCAGAAACACCAGAGAGGGAAAATTCGAATTCTTGAAGTGGAGTAGTGGAGTTTAATGGCACTGGCTAAAATTAACTTCTTCTAGAATTCGAGTTTTGGCTATAAAATGAGATGGTTTTCACTTGTTTTCACAGCTGGAAGTCGAATTTGCTCTGAGAGTGAGACATTGCAGTGAGTTGCTGAAGCTTGAGGGAATTCAAAATTTTGCTAAGTTTGAGTGAGTTGCTGAAGTTTGAATTTTGCTGAGAAGTTGAGTTTGCTGAGGAGGCGCACTTGAGAGTTGATTAAATTTGTTGCTGGGAGAAGTACGCCTTAAGTTGCTGAGAAGTACTTGCTGGTTGGAAGAGGTACGCCTTTGCTGAAGATTGAGGTTTCTTGTGAGAGGTACGGCCTTGCTAGTGTTGAGGCTGAAATCTGATTTGTTAAGTAAGTTGAAGTTGCCATTTGAGGGACGCCTTGTAGTGAGTAAAGTAGCTGAGAACTTAGAAGTACGAACTTGCTAGTTTGCTGTTTGCTAATTGCTGATACAAAGTCATTCAAATTGCTGATTGAGGATTGTGAAGTACAGTCATTAGAGCCCACTTAGAAATCTGTTCACAAAGAATTAATTTAGGTCGAGCTTATTCAAAGAAGAAGGATAGCTGAAGCGAGAACAACGAGGAAAGGACAATAGTGCCTCGAACCCGGAGCTCACGATCAAGCTTCAATAAAACATTCATGCGAGTCAGTTTATTTCAAAAGTTAGGCAAGTTAGCGGATACTAACACGGGCTCCGTCAACCTAGAAAACAACTTCAAACGGTGTTTTGGAATTGGAAGTCATCGGGCCGGTCGCCGCACAACATGTCGTCGAAGTGGGCTATATCACTGACTGGTTTTTCCGCCCGACTATCAGTGCTTTCGAGCTTATAGCGAAGATGCATGGCCCGCTACGAAAAGGTGCCGTCGTCATGTCACCCGAATGGCCAAGTGCGCAATCTTACTCGCGGCCATTAATTCCGAAGCTTTGGGATCATTTTACCGCGGGAACATGATTTACAAAGTCCGGTGGCCGGAAGCGGTCGCATGCCGGCACGAGCGATGCATGGATACAATTAACACTCCAACTGGATAGAGCACTCCAAAGAAGCCTTCTCGTCGCGAAGTTGCGAAGCGAGATCATATGAAGGATTTGAAGCCCGGGAATATTAATGATCTTATCATGTTCTTTGGCTTGAGGGTTGGTGGTTGCCTGATCCTACATTTTCGAGCCTTGGATGTTTTATTACATCAACCTGGTGTTAGAAGGAAAGGATTATGTCAATTGGGCTGAGATGATCAGCGATAATATACATGAGCAGCTCCTGAGCCTGAGGAGGACTAAAACGTTTTACATGAGCTCCTATCTTGTTTACTTGTTGGTACGGATGACGAGGTACAGAGGGATTTCTTACAAAGAACCCGTCGGTTGTGGCTCTCATCAATTCAAAATCCATGAGGCGTGTACACAGTTGCACCTTTCGAGCACAACCCACTACAAACGTGTCAACAATTCATTCACCATGTACATCACGAGGCTGCTTCAGGAGAGGTTACATCACAGAATCTCTAGAGATGCCCAAGAGCTGATCAAAAGGTATGGGTGCTGGTTTATACAATTTCCGAGATTTTCATACATTAGGCTGCAAGGTTTCTCGTCATACCCATATAGGCTGCCTAAGTACCCAACAGATAAAATAATAATGCTAGAAATATCTAGACAGTTGCTTGCCTTTGAAAAAATCCAGAAGAAGAAAAAGAAAGGGGGGATAGAGTTTCCGATTGTGATGGGCAACTCGGATGAGGTGTGTCCTTCGATACAGGCAGCTAGGGAAGCTGAGAGTGAGCTTCAGTTTTATCACTTCTCATATCATACAAGCCGGCCCGGCACTATGACCGCACCCTTAACATCAATTGGGTTACGTAGGAGGAGTTTAAACTATAAGGCCACCATAGAAGATTATTGAGGCGTCTGATTGATGAAGTGAAGTGAGGGAAGAGAATGTTTCGGTTGCGATTACTCGTCGGGGAGTGTGAGTAGTACGGTTCCGGACCAGGTCAATGAAGACATGGATGTTGTTCATCCAGACTATGCAGCTGTTCGGGATACTCCACTTCCGCCTATAGATTGGTCAGAGCCCGAGGTTGCTGATTTGGATACTCTTTCCATCCCGGTTATGACATTCACGGAACTGGAGTTGATAGGCGGGTGAGCAGTTGAAGAGTAGGTCAGGTACTATTGACTTACAATATGATGGGGAGATCCTGGGGCGCCCACCGCGGAAGAAAGAAGCAGTTACGGGGTCGAGTCGGAAAAGAAAGAAATAGTTCAGCCAAAGCCTCCACGAGTCACAGTGGCAGTACCTTTGGAGACACGTTCTCCAAGCATACAGGAGGTGTCTTTGTTTGTTGATCAGAGGATTGCAGTGAATCAGGTACCGGAGATACAGAGTGATATTCAGCCTCCACGGAGGGAGTCAATTGGCCAGAGTGCCAATGTACCTGTCAGGATTGATCAGCATGATGATGAGGGGACTATTACTGACCCTCAGTTTCAACAAGAGTTAGAGGCGGCCATGAATGATGGCGATGATGATGATATAGTGTCAGGTGACACTCAGCCACTTGAGGACGATGAGCCTCGCCAGAATGAAGAAGAAGTTGAACAGGTTAGAGAGGTCGAGGCACAGGAGCAGCAGCCCTTCGATATACTATATGAGGTGCCCGATTGGCTTAGAGATAGAATGAGAAGAAGCCCGAGTGAGGAGATTGATCAGCAGCTTGAGATGGAAGAATTTTTTGAACCGGATCGGTGCCTCCAATCGAAGAAGAAGGCAAGAGAAAGTTCTCGAAGATTTCCAGCGATGAGGATGGCTCGCAAATTACTCTTGTTGTCCACGAGTCGAGTGTGACGAATGAAGCGTCACGAAACTATGTGGTCACCACTCTTGACTTGGGGGCCCTCTGGTGCTCAGTTGTTGAGGAGTGTGATAACTCCTTCCTTGCCCTCAAGGATAGATTGTTCAAGAAAGAAGGAAAATATAAGAGTTGAACGAGAACACAAAGCCTAATGATGTTCAGCAGCTTGTCTCGTTCTCGAGGGCGGATGTACTGATAGAGCCTCCAGCAGATATTCCTAGGGAGTCGATCAGCGGCTTAGTAGAATTGGGGAGGATGGCACGGGAAGCGACAAATGGGTCCAGAGTTCGTACTGAGGCAGAGAAGTTTATGGAGGACCTTGCTTCTGCCTTTCAGGCCTCTACTATTTTGACACGGATGGATGCGGTGGATCATGCTTGGGGCGATGCCTCTATCTATCAGAGTAAGGTGATCCAGCGTCTTGAGGTGTTGAGGCATGTGCCATTGCAGTTGCTAATTGATGGAGGTGTCATTCAGGAGAATGACCGATATGACTTCTCTCGGTGGTATTCTTCGGCGATCACAGGGTGTGGCTTCTTCGATGCGGCACAGGCGGATTCAGCTAGAGTACATAAGGCTATGGCCAACATCATAGATGGAGTTCAGAACACCTTCGAGGCCATATTTGCTAGGCGGCTGAGTCCCGATGAGATAATTTTTGATAATTTGAGGGGTTTGCTGGTTCCCTTCTTCGCAGATGTTAAGACCTTTGTACAGGATGACTTTGAGAATACTGCTACATTCTCCACTTTGATCCAGAACACGCAGGACTCCTTAGCTGCTTGGAGAAAGTCTTGTACGAGGCACGAGCATTCAGTCACGGTGTTAGAGTTTCAGTTGGATTGTGTTCCGCCTATTTCAGTTCATGAGGTTGAGGCCGTACTTAGCAGATTTGTTGAGTTGGCAGTCAAAGAGAAGGCCAATGGGAACACACTACTGGACGAAGATCTTCTAGAAGACTGAATATGGAGCATTTATGGCATTTGCTATTTTTGGGAGTGAGTGGGAATCTTTGATTCATTTAATGTACCACTCCCTATCCTGGCAGTTTTTAGGGTTAGGGCTGAGGTGGCACGATTCTGGCCACTCTATTGATTGTAACCCTAGCCGTCCTTTGGGACTTGGCTAGCTATAAAAGGGGGAGTCCCCCTCATTTGTAAGGCATTAGATTAGAAGATTAGATCAGTTAGAATCAGAGTAGACATTGAGAGAGCTTTAGAGCTAGATAGTGTAGCATTGTAGAGCATTTTGCATCATTTGGAGAAGAGAGAAAGTTTTCCCTTTGAAAACTTTTGAGGAGATTGTTGTGTAACACATTTTATGATAATAGATCTTTTCATTGATGATGGAATTCGTCTTGTCATGAAATGCTAGCAAGGTTTCTTCTTCCTTTCGTATCCAAGTAGATTAAATTCATGCAAGTAGCTTACTTCGGTGTGTGGTGTTTTATTGAGATAGCTTCGCTTTATTCCATACCACTAGCGGCTTGTTGATGATAAGTCTGCCTTGCGTGGTCAACTGGACATTATCTTGTGTTTAACTTCGGTTGTGGTTTACATACTTATATGCGTTGTTCTGATGGTGTATGTATGTTAAACTATAACTTGAATACCTTTTGCTATCCCCTTTGAAGATTGCACCGATTTTGCTGAGGCTGTCCGACGGAGGCTAGGTGAAATCCGGTTGAAGTCTATTGAAACGAAGCCCCACTCATCTTGCATTTAGAGTAGAGTATAAATTTCTTAGGCCCTTTCCCCTTTTACTTTCCGTACATTTCTGATTAGTTTTAGGAAAGGAACCACATTGTCAAATCATACACGTGAGAATTCCCCTTCAAAATCCTACATTAGCTGCGAACTGTGAAAATCTGAACAATTGTGTAAGTCCCCTCGTACGAACACAGCAATACACATCAACCAAACTGGGTCTATTCGCACTTAAGGAACCTTGGAGTTGAACATGCGAACTTTCTCGCAATCTTAGCGCATGGAATACTTTGATCAAGAGAGAACGGAGTAGCCCCAAACTATTTTGTTCTTCGGCTGTTTGGTATGGTCACAAAAACCGCATCAACAGTTCCATAACCTTTCTTCTTTTGTTTGCATTTGACTCTCCTATGCCGGACTCTGATCCGAAAGATGCCAACTCTTCACTCATGGCTTGGTTCTTCAGATCAACGACATACTTCCTCCTTTTTCTCTTGATCGAGAGTGTGTTTTGTTTCCAATTGTGGTTTGCCTTGGAAGCGATCTGCCACCCTCTTCCAAGTAATGCATTGTACACCTTCTTTTGTAGTGGGATGACAACAAAGTTAAGGAGGAATGGCTATGTGTCAATCGTTATTTTTTGTGTCATTAGTGTACCGAGAGGTTTGATGCCATGCTGGTTGGCGACTACTAGGTGGAATGTTGGGGTCCAAAGAGTTGGCTTCCCCAGACACTTCCAAGTCTCGTTTGGTAGTACATTTACTCTCGAGCCTCCGTCAATGAAGGCCTGGTGATCAACATAGAATGTGAACGGTGTTGCCAACAAGTAATGTTTGAACTTCTACACCAAGAAGACTATCCCTAGTGCATCTCTCTCCATCGTGCTATGGTTCTTCTTTGCCTTTGACAACAACTAGCTGGCAAAGAAGACTGGATAGTCCAACCCTTGGGATCCCACTTGTGCGAGTGTTGCTCCAATTGGATAGTTCAATGCATCGATGTATACATGGAGCTCTTTGCTCCAGTTCAGGTATGCAAGTATTGGTGAACTTATTAATCGTAGCTTCAATTCATTGAAGGCCTTCTCGCGGTCTTCAGTCCATGCGAATAGTTGGCCCTTCCTTGTGAGTACATCAAGCGGGTAGGATATTTGAGCAAATATTTTATTAAATCTTCTATAATAGCCAACATGACCTAGGAACGATTTTACTCCAATGATGTTTTGAGCTGCTTCCATTTGTATGATCACTCGTATTTTGTATGGGTCGGTCTTTAGTTCGGCTTTACAAAGTATATGCCCCAACAATTTTCCCTGTGGTACCATATATTGACATTTCTTTGAGTTCAATGCTAGTCGTGTTGCTCTAAACTATTCCATGCACTCCTTGAATGCTTTCAAATGCATCACCTAGTTGCTATAAATCGACCAATCATCTAGAAATGCTTTGAAGTTTCCAACTGACATTTTATCAAAGATGTGTAAGATGATCCTTTGAAAAGTTGTCTAAGCATTGCATAGACCGAATGACATCTGGTGGTATGCATACACTTTGCTCTTGACCATGAATGTAGTTTTCAACTTGTCCTCCTTGGTTATGCTTATCCATTGAAAAAGACATATCCTTACATGAAGTCGCTCCCTTTCAAGAAGATATAAAAGTGAGTTTGTGGAGTGTTTTTAATAGAAAGCAATTATTGAATATCTTAGGCAGATTGAGGAGCAGATCTAAATCAGATCTATAAGCAAATTGAAGGAGTTTATGAGCAGATTTGAAGAATATTTTTATGGCAGATTTTGTGAAAAAATTATAGCAGATCCAAAAGGAAGATTATAGCAGATTTGTAGGAGATCTAAGAACCGAAATATAGCAGATTTGTGGCCAAAGTATAACTGATTTTTGTGAAGAAATTAAGGCAGAGTTTTGAATCATATTGCAACAGCAATACTCAAGAAGGCAACCATAATATTCTTTGGAGGTTGGTGCCTCCTAATTGAGGAGATCAGGAGGTTGGTGCCTCTTGTTAGGTTGGTGCTCAATGGTGGGGATTGGTGTCTCTAGTGGATTGGTGCCGATGAAGATTGTAAGAGAAGTTTTATATAAGCAATATTTTGCCGTGGTTTTCTCTTGTAAGGGTTTCCATATAAATCTTGTGTTCTTGTGTTGCATAATTATTAGATCTTATGTGATTGGTCTTGTTATGGTTGTTAAGTGTTGAAAAAGTAAAAGATTTTCTTATACTGATTCATCCCCCCGCTCAATATAAGCGTTTGCTTATCAATCCATGCGAAAGCATCCTTGTATTCTATGCAAATCTTAAATGTTGCCGCCTTCAATACGGGATTCTAGTCATCTCCAACCAAGATCAATTGGGGACTACTCTCCTCTCCTAAATTCACCTTCTTCATTCCTGGCTCCTCATACTTGATCACTTTGTCTCATTCAAATCTATGGGCTGGTGTGTCATCCACCCTGGCCACTCCCTCCTTGTATTCTTCATACTTCAGAGGAAATGTCCGACTTTTTGTGGCTTTGTCATCTTCTTCTTCAATCTCCCCGACCTACATGTTGCAATCATGCTAGAACACGTCATAATCTTCCATTTGTCAATGAAAAATTCCATTGAGCAAGCTTGTTTCGTCCTCTGAGCAATGTTGGAGGTCAAGGACTCCTTCGTCATTCAATTCCGTAAATCTCTTTTGTTCTTTTGTCCCTAATTCTATTCCTTCTGACTTCGAATTAGAAGATGCCATCTCTTCACTCACTACTTGATTCCTCAAGTCAATTATGTAAATCCTCCCATTGTTTTCTATGAGAGGGTGTTTCATTTCCAATTATGATCTTCCTCGGTTGCAATCGACCATCTCCTGCTGAGCAATGTGTCATACATTTTCTTCTACAACAGAATGACCATGAAGTTCAGTATGAATCACTGAGTCCTGATTGTTACCTTCTACGCCTTAAACATTTCCAATGGCTAAATGCCATGCTGGTTGGCGCCAATTAATTGGAATGTTGGTGGCCAGAGGATTGATTTTCCCAGATACTTCCATGTATCTTTGGGCAGTACACTAACTCCTAATCCTCCATTGACGATAGGTTTTGTCAAGTTCGTACCCATAATCTCCATTTGGATGACAATCGGCTTTTTCCCTATGTTCACCATCAGTAGTATCGGGTTGATGACTTGTTCACCTTTGGGTGGCAGCTCTATTATCATGTCTTATCTTTGGTCTTCCTGTTGCCAACTTCAGTCATCACCAACCATGTTTGTGATTGCCACTCTTTGCCATGGCTTGGTTTGAAGTAGGTTTGTCACCTTGATTGGAATGGCTGTTTGTAGCACCTATCATACTATGTTTTTTTTTACTCCGGCTGTAATGAGGTACTTGCAGTTCCATTGGAGGTTCTTCGCTCTTTTGCCAGCACTTGTTCTACTTTAGCTTTGGCTTTTTGAAGTTGTTCCTTTTCCGTATGAGGGTTTGGATATACTACCTTCTTTGTTTGCGCTTTGGTGATGGAAAAAACTTCCTTGTCTTGCTCTTCTACTTCCAACATGTTAAATGCCTTTTTGCTTTGGGCAGTTACTGTCTTCATGATCACCTGGTCCACACCACTTGCAAAACATCCCTGTTTTGTTTGGTTACTATGGCATTCTTTGGCGAAGTGACCCCATTCGTTACATTTCGGCATTGGATCATTGGTCTTCCCTTCACATTATATTGAATTTTGTTTCTTGGTCCACTATTGTTGAACTCATTATTATTTTCCCATCTATTACGGTATCTGCTAGGAGATGCATTAGAGTTATTGTTTTGTGCTTTTGGAGGTGTGTTTGGAGGGGTTGAATGTTCCCCTTAAGTGAAGAGCACTTGTGTGCTTCTTGTCTTCAAGTTGTATGGGAATTCCTTGGAGTGTCCCATCACTTGGTAGATGTCACAAAATAAATTTTTTAGACAATTTACTTTGGTGTGACCTTCAACCTTGCACTCGATGCACCACAATTCCTTGCTTTCCTTTGTACTTTCTTTCTCAGCTTTGAGCTCCATCATTCGCATCATGTCTTTCCCTAAAGCTTGGACCATCTTTGATTCATTGTCGCTAGTGTCATTTGTGCTCTTGTCATCTTCTGTTCTCCTCTTCCCCCGAGAAGATGTCTTATTTCCACTTTCTATGTCCATCATTTGATTGTAGGCATCGGCGTATGATGACAGAGGTACGACTTTCATTTTCTTCCTTCTTCTCATGCTTTCCTTGTTTGGTATTGTAGATCTCTGCTACAATTTCATTGTTGTCTCTCAAGATTTTGAATTCCTCTTGGAATGATCTTTCCAATGCATCCCATGTGTTTTTATGTGTTGCATCCAATTCAGTGTAACAATCTATGGCTATGCTTCTGAGAGTTGTTGGAAATGCTCTCAACCAATATGTTTTTTGTAATGTCCCCTTCTCAGATGTGATCGTTCCTATTGACCGTTGGCCTATTCCGGAGACCCGTAGGCTATGCGGAAGGTGAAATTAGGGTTTCCTAATTTTGAGGAGGTTGTTACTTGAAGTTTGGAATTCTGATTGCGGATTCTTTCTGGGTTTTCAGAGAGCTTCGCAGTGGTATGTTCAGTTTGGCATTCCGAGCAACTTCACGAATATACTATTTTTAGTAAATTCTATTTTTGGCAGTGGACAGGTGGGGTTCAGTTCAGTTGGTCTTCTTCTTCAGTTGGTTCAGCTGGCACTTCAATTTTTGGCCTTGGATGCATTTTTCTTGGAGATAAGTATTTTTCATTATAATATTATATTTTAATATTATAGCACCCCTTTACCTAGTAGTACAACTTCATGTTGTTTTTAAAAAAGGGGACTTAAAGGGTCAAGGCGTCATGGAGATAAATTATGTTTTAAAAGTCAAATATTGAGTTAAGAGAAATGGACGCCCAGTTAAGGTGATTGACTTTTATTTTAAAAAGTGAAATATTTCAGTAAGTGAAAAAGGACGCCATCTTTTGGAGGGAAATGTTGAATTCAAAATTAGGGTTTTGGGCGCCCTTCTTGAAGCTTCTAGATGGTTCTCTTCATGTCTATATATTCAGGCCTCAGCTCTTCATTTGGGATCTTTTGTCTACTACACCGTTATGTTGCTGAATTGTCTTCAGGCACTCGCTTCGAAGAAAGCACACCTCCTAGCATTGGCTCATCTTCTTGCTTGAAAGATAGCAACTAGTTGAGAGGTTAGCTTGTAATTGGGTTGTTTTGCATTGTAGTTGAGTTTCATTGCATTTGGTAGATGTTATTCAAGCATTTTGTCATATTTCAGAGTTGCTGATGTTGCATAGCTGTAGGCAGTTTTCATTCATAAATCAAAAATACAAAAAGATATTATTCTGGGTGTTGGTTATTTCATCTTGTCTACTTGGGGCGACCCTTCTGGCAAATTTGTGGAATTTATAACGAAGTTTCTGATTTTTCATAGCAAAATCGCCCCTACAAGAGGGCCGTACCATTTAGGAAGTACCTTGGGATGTGTGCAAAATAAATGGGAGTTATTTGGTGAGGTTTTAAGTGTTCATTTTGGGCGCCTTCATCATTAGAGCAATCTGGAATTCGTTTCATGTCATTAGAGTGTGATTTGAGCAAGTTATGAACATTTGATGAGTATTATGTTGCAGATTTCATCATTTTATGTTGCAGGTCTGATATATCAGAATTAAGAAAGTTGTCTCCTTGGTTGGGATTGAGCATTGAAAGTTACGTTTGGTCTTTGGATGACATTCTACACAGTTGCAGCAATGAAGACTTGAAAAACTCTAGATTTAAATGAACATTCTGACATATTGTAAGCTGTTAGTAGTACTATCAGCCATTCTCTCTTATCTTGCATTCAATCTATTGTATTTCCCACTGAATAAGTGGAAGAGGCTGGCTTGCTGCCTATTTACTTTCAATTGAGTAGTTTAGGGACCCTCTGACCATATGCTCGCCATCACTCGGCACCATTCTTGGTTAGGGTTACATTCTGTTCATCTTGCATTGATCCTTTGACCATATGCTCGTCTGCACAGGCACATTCTTGGTTAGAGTTCCTTTCAGTTGCATTTGCATTAGATCCTCTGACCAATGCTCACACCTTGCCCACATCGGGATCCTGGTGTACATTCTGGTTAGAGTTACTTTTCGCATCGTTTTGGTTTAGTGCTAACCTTAACGGGTGCGTGTTGAATTGTAATCTCACTGCAAAAACAAAAAAAATTTGTCCGGATCATTACAGTGGTATCAAAGCCATGATTCTGCCAACCTGTGCCCTACAGTGATTCAGTTGTCAGATGAGTGATAGTGGTTGTAGATACTACACCAAAGGTCAAGCCAGAAGACAACAGACACAGCTTCCGCCAGTGCCAGAAGCAGATACTCTTTCAAAAGCTTTGAGAGAAACAGGAAGAGCAGTAGATACTGGTAAAACAGTTGAGAATATGTCAGACAATCTTAGGCAGGCCATAGATGAGAAAGATGCAAGGATGGAAAAGAAGTTTGATGGGATGATTGAGATGATGTCCCGGTTACTTGCTCGAATGGACCAGCAAACTCCTCAGAATCATACTCCTAATCAAAACCATGCTACAGGAGAAAGCAGTGGAGTCAATGGGAACAATGGGAACAATGGTAATGGAGGAAGTAGAACTATTGGTCAGCAGGATGCCATCTCTAGTGGATCAGCCTCTAGGCCGCTCTTTCCTACATTCACTTAGAGGGAAGAACCGCAAGTTGAAGCTGCCATTCCTTTGGTAGACGATGCCAGGCAAGCCTACTTGGAGTATGCCACCTTACCTCTTGATCTTAGAGACCAATGGTCCTTTGATCAATTCTTGAACCAGAGAAACAGAAGAAACGGATTTTCATCAAGCCTTAGGGAAGGTATCATTGGCTCACTTCGATGGAAGTGATAAGTGTTCAGCAAGATCGTGGGTTCAGAAGTTAGACAACTACCTTTCACTTCGTCCCATGCCAGAAGAAGATGCCATCAAGTTTGCAACACTTCATTTAGAGGGAGCTGCCCATGAGTGGTGGTACCAAACGGTCACACTTGGCCATAACCTTATTCGAACCTACAGAGAATTCACCAACAAGCTAATTGATAGGTTCGACACTAAGGATCCTGAAGTAAGATTTCGTGAGCTGAAGCAGCATGGCTCCTTGGATTCTTACATCGCTGATTTCCAGAGACTTTCTGTGATGGTGCCCAACATCACTGAAAGAAGGTTGGTTGTTTTGTTCTCTGAAGGTTTGGTTGAACCCTTGAAAGGGTGGGTTAAAGCTTTCGATCCACCAAGTCTTGAAGAAGCAATCAAGAAGTCTCGAAGTATGGAGTTATCAGCCCCTAGGCCTAAATTTCCGCCTAAGCCTTTTGGCCATAAGAAGGATAAGAGACATTCTTCTAATCAGCACAAGAAGTTTCCACCTAAGTTGACTGAAGAGCAACGTGAACAGCTCAGAAAGGAGGGCAAGTGTTACACATGTTTAGAGCCTTGGACTAAGGGTCATAGATGTCCTGGAAGAGGGCGTTATAATCAAATGGGAACCTATTCTGATTATGAATCAGCATCTGATATGTCTGATCAGCAGTCTTATTTTGGGGACAGCGAAGAAGAAAGAGCCACAGAAGAGTCCGATCATGAGCAAGGAGTTGGGGGCCCTATTGCCCAACTCTCTAGTTTCCAAAAGAACGAATCTTTCAAGGTTCGTGGTGGAGTTGGAGGTCATCGTATTGTTGCATTAATTGATACTGGT
The DNA here is from genome assembly GCA_007258455.2 of Sequoia sempervirens. Taxonomy (NCBI): domain Eukaryota; kingdom Viridiplantae; phylum Streptophyta; class Pinopsida; order Cupressales; family Cupressaceae; genus Sequoia; species Sequoia sempervirens. The sequence continues at coordinate 241,286 of VDFB02269703.1, read as the reverse complement.
GCAATGCATAACTTCATTGATGAAGGTGTGGTTGCAAAGAGAGGTCTCAAAACTGAAGAATTTGAAGGCTTCAAAGTCATGGTGGCTGATGGGTTTCATATTTCCTGCACCCGAAGAGTTCCTAACATGTCCATGTAGTTAGGCAACTATGAAGTCAAAGATGACTTCTATGTGGTTACTATTGGTGACACAGATGCGGTACTTGGCATACAGTGGTTACGTTCACTTGGTGAAATCTCTCTCAATCTACAAACAATGGAGCTCAAGTTCCAATCTGATGGGAAGGTGGTGTTGAGAGGAATGTCCAATGGTGGTCCTCGAATAGTTTCATTCAAAAGAATGGAGAGGCTGATTCGGCATGACCAAGTTGAGTGGGCTGCGGAATGCATGGTCCTTCCAGCTAGTCCAGTTGAGACAAAGAGGGATTATCCTCCAGATATTCAGTCTATACTTACCAAGAGGAGTAAGGTGTTTGCTGATTTACCTCCTGGGCCACCTCTTGAAAGAGGAGCTGAACATGTCATTGAACTCAAGGAAAGGGCCAAACCAGTCATCACAACACCGTATCGGTATCCTAAGAAGCAAAAGGATGAGATTGAGAAGAACATAAAAGAACTCTTGGAGATGGGCTTCATTCATCCTAGCAAGAGTCCCTTCGCTTCAGCTGTAGTTCTTGTGAAGAAGGATGGCACCATCCGCATGTGTGTGGATTATCGTGCCTTGAGTCAAAGCACAATAAAGAATCGGTACCCTATTCCTCGAATTGATGAGCTCATTGACAAGCTACATGGTGCCAAGTTCTTTTCAAAAATTGATTTGAGGTCGGGTTACTATCAAATCCGGATGAGAGGTTCAGATGTTGAGAAGACGGCATTTAGATGCCACTATGGTCATTTTGAGTTCCTAGTCTTGCCCTTTGGCTTGACTAATGCTCCAGCCACCTTCCAGTCTTGCATGAACAGAGTTTTCCAGAAACAGTTGAGGAAATTTGTGTTGATCTTCTTTGATGACATTCTCATCTTCAGCAAGACGTGGGAAGAACATCTCAAGCACTTGGAGGAAGTGCTTAGCATTCTTGAATCAGAAAGTTTGTTTGCCAAAGAGTCCAAATGTGAATTTGGAATGAAGGAGCTGCTCTACCTTGGTCATATAATCAGCGCTGATGGGGTGAAGGTTGATCCTGAAAAGATCAAGGCAATAAGTGATTGGCCACCTCTAGAAAATTTGACTCATTTGAAGGGGTTCTTGGGTCTTTGTGGCTTCTACAGAAGATTCGTGAAGGGCTGCTCGCAAAGTGCTGCTCCTCTTATTGACCTCACTAAAAAGGGGGCTTTCATGTGGTCAGAAAAGGCTCAAAGTGTGTTTGATAAGTTCAAGAAAATTATGAGTTCTTGTCCAGTATTGGCCATACCAGATTTCTCCAAACCTTTCAAGTTACAGTGTGATGCATCAGGGGAAGGTGTTGCGGCTGTTTTGATGCAAGATAAGCATCCCATTGTGTTTGAAAGCAGAAAACTAAGGGGTGTTGAAAGGACCTATTCTATCTACGACAAAGAAATGCTTGATGCATTAGCCAAGTTCAGACAATATCTGGTGGGGAGCAAATTCGTGGTCAAGACTGATCACAATAGTCTCAAGCACTTCATGCATCAGAAGGATTTGAATGAAAGACAGCAGAAGTGGGTGAGTAAGCTTCAAGCTTACGATTTTGACATTGAGTATGTCAAAGGGAAGAACAACATTGTGGCTGATGCTTTATCCAGAAGACCTCATTTGAGCTCATTGTGTGAGCTTACTGCTGATTGGAAGGAGATGTTGCTTGCTGATTATGCCAAAAATCAGTTTGCAACCAGCATTATTGAAGGTACTTTTCATGATGAAAGGTACAAGGTAGCTGATGGGTTGATACACTACAAGGGAAGAATCTTTTTGGTGGCTGACTCCAAACTTAAGAAGAAGATTTTGATGACTTTCCATGACATCCCACTTGCTGGTCACCAAGGATATTTCAAGACATATAGGCAGATTCGAGAGAGGTTCTCGTGGAAGGGATTGAAAGAGGAAGTTCAGCGCTACATCAAGGAGTGTAGCACTTGTCAAATGAACAAAAATGAGCACTCTCTTCCAGCTGGTCTACTGCAGCCACTTCCCATCCCAAATCAAAAATGGGAAAGCATTTCGATGGATTTCATCACTGGTTTGCCTAGGGCCCAAGGCAAAGACTGTATTTATGTTGTAGTGGACAGATTGACCAAGTTCGCTCACTTTTTTGCCATCACTAGCACATTTTCAGCAGCTCAAGTTGCAGATTTGTTTTTCCATGAAGTGTTTAGATTGCATGGGTTGCCTAAAAACATTGTGAGTGATAGGGACAGCAAGTTCCTAAGCACCTTTTGGCAAGAAGTTTTCAGGATGAGTGGTACAGTGCTTACTCCGAGCACTAGCTATCACCCTCAAACAGATGGTCAAATAGAGATTGTGAACAAATGGTTGGAGGGCTATCTCAGAAATTATGTCTCGGAGCAGCAAAGAGCATGGGTGAAATGGCTCCACATGGGAGAATATTGCTACAACTCATCTTTCCACATGTCAATAAAGATGTCTCCATTCATGGCTCTCTATGGTTATGAGGCTCCCAACTTCGCTGATTTGGTGTTTGGTGATAGCAAAGCTCCTCAAGCCAAGGATTGGTTGCAGCAAAGTCAAGACATTTTGAAATCCTTGAAGAACAACCTTCAAATGGCACAAAATCAGCAGAAGATGCACGCTGATCAGCAGCGTGTTGAGCGCTTATTTGAGGTTGGTGATATGGTTTATCTTCGACTTCAGCCTTACAGACAGTCTACACTCAAGAAGAGTGGAGCTGAGAAGCTTAAACCTCGCTTCTATGGGCCATTCAAAGTTGTCAGTAAGGTTGGAGCAGTGGCTTATGAGTTGGAACTACCTTCGAGTAGTAAGGTCCACAACGTTTTCCATGTGTCTCGCCTCAAAAAGGCACTTGGACACAATGTTGTTGCTTCATCACAGTTGCCTCCCTTGGATGAAGAAGGGCAGTTGACCTTGGTTCCAGAAGAGATTATTGATTCCAGAGAGCATTCTTTGAGGAGGAGAACAATCAAAGAGTACTTGGTGAAGTGGAAGAATTTACCTTTGGAGGATGCTACTTGGGAGAATGAGGAGATTCTACAGTATCCAGACTTGCGATTGCTTGAGGGCAAGCAATCTTGGGGAGGGCGGACTGTAATGTCCCCTTCTCAGATGTGATCGTTCCTGTTGACCGTTGGCCTATTCCAGAGACCCATAGGCTACGCGAAAGGTGAAATTAGGATTTCCTAATTTTGAGGAGGTTGTTGCTTGAAGTTTGGAATTCTGATTGCGGATTCTTTCTGGGTTTTCAGAGAGCTTCGCAGTGGTATGTTCAGTTTAGCATTCCGAGCAACTTCACGAATTTACTATTTTTAGTAAATTCTATTTTTGGCAGTGGACAGGCGGGGTTCAGTTCAGTTGGTCTTCTTCTTCAGTTGGTTCAGCTGGCACTTCAGTTTTTGGCCTTGGATGCATTTTTCTTGGAGAGAAGTATTTTTCATTATAATATTATATTTTAATATTGTAGCACCCCTTTACCTAGCAGTACAACTTCATGTTGTTTTTAAAAAAGGGGACTTAAAGGGTCAAGGCGTCATGGAGATAAATTATGTTTTAAAAGTCAAATATTGAGTTAAGAGAAATGGACGCCCACTTAAGGTGATTGACTTTTATTTTAAAAAGTGAAATATTTCAGTAAGTGAAAAAGGACGCCATCTTTTGGAGGGAAATGTTGAATTCAAAATTAGGGTTTTGGGCGCCCTTCTTGAAGCTTCTAGATGGTTCTCTTCATGTCTATATATTCAGGCCTCAGCTCTTCATTTGGGATCTTTTGTCTACTACATCGTTATGCTGTTGAATTGTCTTCAGGCATTCACTTCGAGGAAAGCACACCTCCTAGCATTGGCTCATCTTCTTGCTTGAAAGATAGCAACTAGTTGAGAGGTTAGCTTGTAGTTGGGTTGTTTTGCATTGTAGTTGAGTTTCATTGCATTTGGTAGATGTTATTCAAGCATTTTGTCATATTTTAGAGTTGTTGATGTTGCATAGCTGTAGGCAGTTTTCATTCATAAATCAAAAATACAAAAAGATATTGTTCTGGGTGTTGGTTATTTCATCTTGTCTACTTGGGGCGACCCTTCTTGCAAATTTGTGGAATTTATAACGAAGTTTCTGATTTTTCCTAGCAAAATCGCCCCTACAAGAGGGCCGTACCATTTAGGAAGTACCTTGGGATGTGTGCAAAATAAATGGGAGTTATTTGGTGAGGTTTTAAGTGTTCATTTTGGGCGCCTTCATCATTAGAGCAATCTGCAATTCGTTTCATGTCATTAGAGTGTGATTTGAGCAAGTTATGAACATTTGAGTGAGTATTATGTTGCAGATTTCATCATTTTATGTTGCAGGTCTGATATATCAGAATTAAGAAAGTTGTCTCCTTGGTTGGGATTGAGCATTGAAAGTTACGTTTGGTCTTTGGATGACATTCTACACAGTTGCAGCAATGAAGACTTGAAAAACTCTAGATTTAAATGAACATTCTGACATATTGTAAGCTGTTAGTAGTACTATCAGCCATTCTCTCTTATCTTGCATTCAATCTATTGTATTTCCCACTGAATAAGTGGAAGAGGCTGGCTTGCCGCCTATTTACTTTCAGTTAAGTAGTTTAGGGACCCTCTGACCATATGCTCGCCATCACTCGGCGCCATTCTTGGTTAGGGTTACATTCTGTTCATCTTGCATTGATCCTCTGACCATATGCTCGTCTGCACAGGCGCATTCTTGGTTAGAGTTCCCTTCAGTTGCATTTGCATTAGATCCTCTGACCAATGCTCACACCTTGCCCACATCGGGATCCTGGTGTACATTCTGGTTAGAGTTACTTTCCGCATCGTTTTGGTTTAGTGCTAACTTTAACGGGTGCGTGTTGAATTGTAATCTCACTGCAAAAACAAAAAAAAATTGTCCGGATCATTACATTTTTTCATCTTGATCGTTCACTACCCAGATTGTCTCACATGTTTACAATGCCTTGCAAGGTCCTTCGAACCGTTTCTAGTGAACTTTGGAATTTTTTGCCACTTTACATTCGGACTTGTTGGAGTAGTCACCATCTTGCCTCCTTGTTGCACCCTTAGTGACGATAACCTATTTGGAGAGTTCTAATTCGCACGTTTTAGTGCTTTCCCTGCATTCTTGGACACGCTGCAATCCTTCACTCATCCCTCTTTAGTGTTTGTCACTTTTAGGGTGCCTTCAAGGTCCTTTCGATGCTCCCTTTGTATTGTTATTTGCTTCAATCTTCCAATGTTTGATTCTTCTATCAGTATCAAGTCTCCAATCTAGTGTATGATCTTTGTAGACCATCGATAGGTTCTCCTTCGTCTTCTCCTTTAGCCAACTTTAATGATACCTATAGTTCTCCAACGGCCAAGTTAGTAGATTCTTCTTTGTCTTCCTTCTTGTTCAACCTTGAACCTTCTTCATCTAGCAATAATGGTCCAGACAATTCTTCGACAACCAAGTTGGCAGTTTCTTCTTCGCCTTACTTCTTGCCCAACCATGAACCTTCTTCATCTAGTGGTGATGGTTTGTATAGTTCTCTAGCGAGGTTGGTTATCTCTCCTTAGTTTTCCCCTTCATTCGACGTCAATGGTACGAATGATTCTCTGACTTGGTTGGCAAGTTTGGTGTATGCCTTGTTTGGAAGTGGTAAACATTTGGCCAATTTTGCCCACTATTCCTTCGTATGTTCTCTTCTCGTGAATGTTCTCTCTCTCCCAACTACGACTTCAGCTTCTGCTCTTGGGTGGACTTGAGCTTTCCCTCAAAAACCCTTCATCTTCTTCAACTTCATCCCTTAGTCATCGTCGCCGTTCTATTTGTTCTTTTATTCTTAAGGATCTTATTTTTTGGTCGATTGATTCGTGACCACTTTGTGGTAATTTCTTGTTTTTATTCAAAGTTAAGGGCATTAATTTTTCGAGGTACGTTAGCGGTCAGTATTACGTTCTTCTTCTTCCCTTATGTTTTGTTCCTCATATCATTGTAGTATTTCTTGCCTGCGTTGTTCCTAGTCTCTTCTAGTCGAGAGATCGTGCAAAATGATAAAGTGATGTGCAATAAGTCCTAGCAATTTGTCGAGAAGATGATCAACTTCTTCGTTGATGGTTAAATTGTCTCTGATGGCAACCTGAGAAACCTCTATCCTAAGAGCTTCCCTTCATACACGTTCTTTTAATGAGATGTCCCATAGGTTTACCAAGTCTTGTGTCAACTTGTCTTCCCTTTCATCATTTTCTTGCTCAAGTTCTTCGATTGGTTGTCCCATTACATCACCATGATTCCTATCTATGAGTTATACTTTGTCAGGGTTTGTATCGGCAATGACGCCAAATGTTTACTTTGTAATCCTACATGAATGATTAACAAAGAGTAAACGCAAATACATAACAGAAAATAACATAATATAATAATTACTCATAACAATTCTCAGAAGATATGTCGTGTGCTCATTCATTTATCAGATATGCAATAGTTACAGGATACATCCATGCGGTTCCCAATGGAGTGTACAAACATAGTATATATAGAATAGTCGATGGTTGCTGAGAACTGCCAACCATTGGCAACTATACTCCAACTGTTGGGAGCTACTTCCTAATTACAACATCTAACAATTATTTACTTTTGCCAATTACAGTATTATTTACTTAATGCATTTGGCTGACTACATAGGGCAGTTCTAGATGTTTAGTTTAGGTATTGTAGGAGATTCAGAGAAGACTCAATGGCCTCATCTAGGTGACCAGCATGGGATCCAATCAGCCTTGAGCTGTTGGAATAGGATGTTTGCTGTTTTGATTGGCTGAAAGTGGAAGAGTTATCAGATTATGGGATATGGGATAGCACACCAGCATAAGAGTTTGCTCAAATCAAGGATGTCACAGTAAATTGCTTCAGTGTTAATTATTGGTGTTTTTTTTCATTTTATTTTGTAGATTGAATATGATTATATAGTAAATATTTGAGGATTTTCTTTGTTTGCATGTAGGGTTTGGATTCTTTAGATACTGCTGCAGCTGCAGAGCAATTGGCACTTACCATCCAATCACTTGGAAGCTTGGATGAGGCTCAAGAGCTTTTGCAAAGGTAAGCATATTGTTTTATTTAGCACACACATATCCTGGTAAAAGTGTTTTTCTGCTATTCCTAATGAATCAATAACTTTTTGGAGTTGCTTTGTGTCTTGCTTGCTCTTATTCACAGTAATACTTATCTCAGTCTAATGCAGTATTTATTTGCAGTCTTGAGTCATTGTTTTTCTTGTACTGATATTAATGTTGTGATTTTGGCTAGGTGTATTAATGTCAAACAAAATATTCTTCCTGAAAATCATGTTCAGGTTGGTCTCGTTTTTGTATTTTAATGTCTTGGTCAAACATTGCTCTACATATTTATTCCAAAAATGCAAGTTCAGTGTCTGTTTATTATCTGTTCCAATTTTCATTTGCCTTGACCTACAGTCTGTTAACAACTATTAAACTAAAAACCACTATTTATCAGCACATGAGAATAAAGCTAACTAATTAAAGTTTGATGCCTTAAGAACTGAACAAATATGTGTTAGAAGAATTGTCATTGATGTCACAGCTTGATCAGGATATTGATGTTATACAGCATAAGGTCTATGAACATTGATGTCACAGCCTGATCACAGATCGAATCAATCCTTGTTGAAGACAAGATTGAAATTAAAAAATAAAGGGTAGTCAAATAAAATGCTACAGATTGAAATGAGGTTGAAACTAAGTTGTCTCTTGACCTCCATCTAGACAAAACCGATCTGAATGATGTGAAGAAGAAGCCCGATTTTCATGTTGTAGCTGCAAATTAATTAAAATCTGGTGATGCAAATTAATCGAAAGGATAGCTGCTCAGATTTAAAAAAAAACAAATTGAAGACATTTGTTAAGAAGTTCATTTCTGAAGGAACATAATCTTGTTAAAAGAAAAATATGATATCAAAAAAGGCGCAATTAGAAGAAAAAAGACCTGGTTCTAAGTGAGGACGCAATTAGAAGAGAAAGACTTTCTGAAGTATCATGATGTCTTTTTGTAAAGACGTGGGTCTTATCCAGATATCTTCTAGAATAATAAAAAGTCGGGTCTGGGTTCATTTTGAATGGACGTGCTCTTTCTTTGAAAAGATATCGGCCTTCAAAAAAAATTGCGATCTGTTTATTAAAAAAATTGATGATTAATTCCAAAAGACGTGTTAAAGAAAAGGTAAAGAGAGCAGTGCTAATATATATCTCATAAAAGACAAGACCACGTGGCAGTCATGGAAAAAAGACTAAAAGATACGCATCCCTTGAGTTTGGAATATACGTCTCCAAAGATAACATTATTTGTCTCAAAAAGATGCGCCTCTTAACATCTAAAAACATACATCTGGAAAGACGTGTTCTCTTATCGGGCATTTTCAAGGCAAATACTTTTTCAAAAAGGACATGTTTTCTTTCATGGTTCGGCTTTCTCTTTGTGTGCTCCTTTGCTAAAAAGTCACAACCATTCGCTGCTGTGCCTTTCTTTTAAATTGATCTGTTTATTAAAAGAAAATCAGAAACAAAATAAAAACACACTAAAAATCATTAAGTCAGAAATTCTGGATTAATGATGAGGTATGAGTGAAAAGTTAAAAAGGTAAAGGTGTGATCTTTCATCAAGAAGCACAAGTCTAGATCAAAGTATATATTTGGAAATCTTTTTGATTTGAAGTGTGGTTGTTTTTGAAGACTAGCAGTTCAGTCAGATTCCTACCTCCTTGTGGGGGCTGAAGGTGATATCTTGGATCACATAGAGCAGATTGGAGAGTTGGGCTTGTGCAGATCAGATTGAGGGCAGTCTCACTTCCATCAAGTCAAGGTTGGTGCCTTGCATTAGGGGTTGGTGCTCCTTGTAGGCAGGTGTCTACTAAATTTGCAGAGGTCTAGGTGTTCCTTGTAGGCTATTTTCTACTAAATCATCTTGGTGTATATCTGTAGGTTGGTGCCTACTTTGAAAAATATTGTTTCAATAAAGTTGTATCAATTTGAAGAAATTGGTTCATATCAAAAATTGATTGTAATAAGTTTGAAAAGAGTAAAAATAAAATTTGTATTTGATTTACTGATTCACCCCCCCCCTCTCAGTAAATCTTTTGTGCTCTTCAATTGGTATCAGAGCCAGGTTCTTCTTGAAAGCTTAATCGCTTGAAGGAGATCCTTAAGAGCACATATGGCGAATCTAAGTAACACTGTGAAAGCACCCATCTTTGATGGGACTAATTATGCCTTTTGGAATATCAAGATGGAAGCATACTTGAATGCACTTGGGTTTGATGTGTGGCAATCTGTTGTAGATGGGTATTCACCTCCAACTACCCCTCCAACGGATCAAGCAGCTAAAAAGAGAAGTGAAAACAATGCAAAAGCAAAGCATGCTCTTCTTTGCAGCCTAACAGATTCTGAATTTACAAAAGTCATGAGATGCAAATCAGCAAAAGAGATTTGGGACAAACTTCAAAATATTTATGGAGATGCAAAGGTTAAGAAAGCAAAGTTGCAAACTCATAGAAGAAAGTTGGAGACCCTCAAAATGGAGGATGATGAAGATATTGCCTCATATTTTCTTCGTGTTGATGAAACAGTGAATATCATGAGGGGACTTGGTGAAGAGATCAAGGATGATTTCATTGTTGACAAAATTCTAAGATCTCTTTCTACAAAGTTTGAAGCCAAGGTTGCAGCATTGGAGGAATTAACAAACTTGGATCAGCTAACCAAAGATGAATTACATGGAATCCTTGCTGCCTATGAGATGAGGATTGAAGGAAGATCACCACAAAAGGAAGTCTCATTCAAAGCATCCAAAAAGGGCAAGAACAAGCATGAAGAAAAAGATGAAAAATCAAGTGATGAAGCTGAATCTTACTTCATGGGTAAACTTAAAAAAGGAAAAGGAAAATACAAAGGAAAATTTCCTTTTAAATGCTTTAATTGTGGAAAAGTTGGACATTATGCTTCAAAATGTCCTCAAAATGAAAGCAGCTCTAGTGAAGAAGAAAAGGAAATCAGCAATAAGAAAAAGGGAAAGAAGAATTTCAATTCAAAGAAGAAATTTCAAAAACATAAGAAGAGTTTCTATTCAAAGAAAGATAGCAGCACCTCCGAAGAACAAAGTGAAGATAGCTCAAGCAATGGGGAAGATGAAATATTGTTTATGGCTGAATGTGAAGAACAAAATGTTGATCAAGAATGTGAAGAAGAAGAAGAGATAGATCAAGATGGAAATGAAGGAGAGGAAGTAGATCTTGAAGAAGAATTGCACTATGCTTACAAGAAAAATGAAGACTTGAAGAAGAAGGCTGCCAAGTACAAGTTGAAGATCAAAGAGATGACAAATGACTTGGAGAATTCAAGCAAAACCATTGAAGATTTGAGAGCTCAAATCATGGAAGCTGAAAGAAATGAAGAAGAATTGAAAAACAAACTCAATACAAAGGAGATGAAATGTGACAAGCTGGAGCAAGAGATAGCAATGCTAAAGTTGGAATTGAAAACAAAGGATCAACACTCAAAGATTGATAAAGAATCCAGCAAGCTGATTGAGTTAATGAAGGCTCAAGATTTTCTTCAAAACAAAATGGGAGGTAGTTTTGAAGAACAATCCAAGAAGGTCACTAACTCCAAAGAAGATCTCAAGACTTTCTCAAAGCAAGGTGAAGAAGATTGGATTAGTGCTGATTCTAAAAGAAGATTGAATAATAGGCACATCTATGCATTTAATGGCTATTGTTTTCTATGTAACAAATTTGGGCACAAGGCCTTAAATTGTAAAAATAAAGTGAAAAATAGTTCTAGCTACCTTAGGAGAGATTATAATCCTTTCACACCATTAATGGACTATAATAGTCTATGCTACAATTGTAATAACCTTGGGCACAAAGCACAAGCTTGTAGGACAGTTTTTAATGACTCTCCAAAACAAAACAAAAAGGTAGATAAGTCTATTAAAAGGAAAGAAATACCTATCAAAGTATGGAGGAAAAAGGAGAAATCAATGTTCATCCAAACAGCCTTACATGCTGAAAGTAAGAAGGATAGATGGTACATTGATAGTGGGTGCTCAAAGCACATGACAGGTGACAAGAGCAAATTCATCTCTCTTGAACCTACTGATGAAGGAACAGTAAGATTTGGTGATAATACAAGAAAACAAATAAAAGGAAAAGGAACACTTAGTCTAGATAATGGGAGAACAAAAACAGAAAATGTTTTGTATGTTAAGGGCCTAAAAGAAAATCTTCTAAGTGTTAGTCAACTTTGTGATCAAGGACATAGTATCACATTTCTTTCTAATACATGTGATATCAAGAAAGATGGAAAGCTGGTTGCTCAAGCTGAAAGGAAACATAATTTGTATGTCCTAAAGGAGATAAGTTGTGAAAGTTGCAATTTAGTACAAGAGGATGAAAGTTGGTTGTGGCACAAGAGGCTAGGCCATCTAAACTTTGATAATATTGTCAAAGTTAGCAAATCAAATGCTGTGAGAGATATGCCAAGGATAACAAAACCTTCTAATATCATTTGTAGAGAGTGTCAACTTGGAAAGCAAACAAAGTCAAGCTTTAAGTCTAAGGAGCATTCTTCATCAAAGCCATTAGAACTCATACATACAGATCTTTGTGGGCCAACCAAATCCAAGAGCATGAATGGAGAAAGATATTTTATGTTGCTGATTGATGACTTCTCAAGGATGACTTGGGTTGCATTTTTGAAAGAAAAGTCTGAAGCTTTTGATAAATTCAAAGCTTTCAAAGAGCTGGTTGAAAATGAAGCAAACAGCAAGATAAAATGCCTTAGATCAGATCGAGGAGGAGAATTCACATCAAAGGAATTTGAAAATTTCTGCATAGAACATGGAATTAAAAGGCAATTTTCTGCAGCAAGAACCCCTCAACAAAATGGGGTTGTAGAAAGGAAAAATAGGACGGTTCAAGAAATGGCAAGGGCAATGCTAAATGAAACCAAGATAGCAGATTCCTTTTGGAAGGAAGCAATTCATACAGCAGTTTACATTCTGAATCGTGCACAAATAAGAGTGAACAATGAGAAGACACCATATGAACTTTGGAAAGGTAGACCAGCAACTGTCAAGTACTTCAAGATTTTTGGAAGCACTTGCTACATTAGAAGAGATGAAGAAGATTTGAGCAAATTTGACACAAGAGCAGATGAGGGAATCTTTCTTGGCTACTCATCAAAAAGTAAGGCATATAGATGCTACAACAAAAGAACTCACAAAATTGTTGAAAGTGCTAATGTAAGAATTGATGAAGGAAAACAATTCAAAGAAAATGGACAAAGTGACCACCATGTTCAAACTATGAATGATGAAGACAAAAAGGATGAGGACTCCCAAGAGCAAGAAAAGGAGGAAGAGGCAAAAGAAGGAGAATCTTCACAAAAGACTCCCATGAAGACACCAAAGACACCTTCCAAGTTTGTTCAAAAGAACCATCCTGAAGATTTGATCCTTCAAGATAGATGTAGATCTACAAGGAGAATGGTGAATTACAATGAAGATTGTCATGCAGCATTCCTATCTCAAGTTGAGCCCAAAACTTTTGAAGAAGCAAGCAAAGACAAAAGTTGGATTGATGCAATGAATGAAGAATTGAATCAAATAGAGAAAAATGAAACTTGGGAAATTGTTCCAAGACCAAAAGATAAGAATGTAATTGGCACAAAATGGGTTTTTAGAAACAAATTAAATGAAGATGGTCAAGTCACAAGGAACAAAGCAAGGTTAGTGTGCAAGGGCTATGCACAAGTTGAAGGAGTAGATTTTGAGGAAACATTTGCACCAGTTGCAAGGATTGAAGCAATTAGAATGTTTTTATCCTATGCAAGTCACAAGAAGTTTAAGGTATATCAAATGGACGTCAAATCTGCTTTTCTTAATGGATATCTAGAGGAGGAAGTTTATATTGAACAACCCGAAGGCTTCCTATTATCAGAAGACAAGGATTATGTGTGCAAATTGAAGAAAGCTCTCTATGGGCTTAAACAAGCTCCTAGAGCTTGGTACTCTAGACTTGACAAGTATCTCAAAGAGCAAGGTTTCAAAAGAGGAGATGTAGATAGCAATCTATACATCAAAGAAGAGGATGGACATTTATTGATTGTGATAGTGTATGTAGATGACATCATTTTTGGTGGAGACAAGGACAAAATGTGCAAAGAATTTTCATCATGTATGCAAAAAGAGTTTGAGATGTCAATGTTGGGAGAATTATCTTTCTTCCTTGGGCTGCAAATTTCACAATCAAGCAAAGCTATTTTCCTCTCCCAAACCAAATATGTGAAGGAAATGTTAAAAAGATTTAGAATGCAAGATTGCAATCCTGTGAGTACTCCCATGGTTACAGGTTGCAAGCTAAGCAAAGATGATGAATCCCAAGAAGTGAATCAAACACTTTATAGATCTATGATTGGAAGTTTATTGTATCTAACTTCTACAAGACCAGACATAATGCAAGCTATTGGAGTTGTGGTAAGATTTCAAGCAGCACCAAAAGAGACACATGTTCATGCAGTAAAGCGTATATTCAAGTATTTGAAAGGCACAATGGAATATGGTCTATGGTACCCTAGTAGCAATGATTTCACTCTTGAAGCATTCACAGATGCTGATTGGGCTGGTAATGTGGATGACAAAAAAAGTACAAGTGGAGGAGCCTTTTTTCTTGGAGGAAATCTAGTGTCTTGGATAAGCAAAAAACAAGAATCAGTCTCTCTATCTACTGCTGAAGCTGAATATATTGCAGCAGCAGCATGTTGCACTCAACTTTTATGGATGAGGCAAACTTTAAAAGACATCAAAGTGGAGTATGATCATCCCTGCACTATCTATTGTGATAATACTAGTGCAATCAATATCTCCAAGAATCCAGTGATGCACTCAAGAACCAAGCACATACCTATTAAGTATCACTTTTTGAGAGAACAAGTAGGAGAAGGACAAGTGGGTTTAGAATACATAACTACAAAAGAGCAAACTGCTGATATATTTACTAAACCACTTCCAAAAGATACATTTGAATATCTAAGGGACAAATTGAGAGTTGTTCCACATCCATCAAGTTAATTGATGGAAGCATGTATTCAGGGGGAGCTATGCACAAAATCTTGTAGCTTCATGGAGCTGAGATATTGTTAGAAGACCCCTTGCCATTGATGTCAAAGGGGGAGAAATTGGACTCAGGGGGAGTAGTAAGAAGAAGATCAAGGCTGCCATTAAAGAAGTTGCCATCAATGACAAAGGGGGAGATTGTTAGAAGAATTGTCATTGATGTCACAGCTTGATCAGGATATTGATGTTATACAGCATAAGGTCTATGAACATTGATGTCACAGCCTGATCACAGATTGAATCAATCCTTGTTGAAGACAAGATTGAAATTAAAAAATAAAGGGTAGTCAAATAAAATGCTACATATTGAAATGAGGTTGAAACTAAGTTGTCTCTTGACCTCCATCTAGACAAAACCGATCTGAATGATGTGAAGAAGAAGCCTATTTTTCATGTTGTAGCTGCAAATTAATTAAAATCTGGTGATGCAAATTAATCGAAAGGATAGCTGCTCAGATTTTTTTAAAAACAAATTGAAGACATTTGTTAAGAAGTTCATTTCTGAAGGAACATAATCTTGTTAAAAGAAAAATATGATATCAAAAAAGGCGCAATTAGAAGAAAAAAGACGTGGTTCTAAGTGAGGACGCAATTAGAAGAGAAAGACTTTCTGAAGTATCATGACGTCTTTTTGTAAAGACTTGGGTCTTATCTAGATACCTTCTAGAATAATAAAAAGTCGGGTCTGGGTTCATTTTGAATGGACGTGCTCTTTCTTTGAAAAGATATCGGCCTTCAAAAAAAATTGCGATCTGTTTATTAAAAAAATTGATGATTAATTCCAAAAGACGTGTTAAAGAAAAGGTAAAGAGAGCAGTGCTAATATGTATCTCATAAAAGACAAGACCACGTGGCAGTCATGGAAAAAAGACTAAAAGATACGCATCCCTTGAGTTTGGAATATACGTCTCCAAAGATAACATTATTTGTCTCAAAAAGATGCGCCTCTTAACATCTAAAAACATACATCTGGAAAGACGTGTTCTCCTATCGGGTATTTTCAAGGCAAATACTTTTTCAAAAAGGACGTGTTTTCTTTCATGGTTCGGCTTTCTCTTTGTGTGCTCCTTTGCTAAAAAGTCACAACCATTCGCTGCTGTGCCTTTCTTTTAAATTGATCTATTTATTAAAAGAAAATCAGAAACAAAATAAAAACACACTAAAAATCATTAAGTCAGAAATTTTGGATTAATGATGAGGTATGAGTGAAAAGTTAAAAAGGCAAAGGTGTGATCTTTCATCAAGAGGCACAAGTCTGGATCAAAGTATATATTTGGAAATCTTTTTGATTTGAAGTGTGGTTGTTTTTGAAGACTAGCAGTTCAGTCAGATTCCTACCTCCTTGTGTGGGCTGAAGGTGATATCTTGGATCACATAGAGCAGATTGGAGAGTTGGGCTTGTGCAGATCAGATTGAGGGCAGTCTCACTTCCATCAAGTCAAGGTTGGTGCCTTGCATTAGGGGTTGGTGCTCCTTGTAGGCAGGTGTCTACTAAATTTGTAGAGGTCTAGGTGTTCCTTGTAGGCTATTTTCTACTAAATCATCTTGGTGTATATCTGTAGGTTGGTGCCTACTTTGAAAAATATTGTTTCAATAAAGTTGTATCAATTTGAGGAAATTGGTTCATATCAAAAATTGATTGTAATAAGTTTGAAAAGAGTAAAAATAAAATTTGTATTTGATTGACTGATTCACCCCCCCCCCCCCACCTCCTCAGTAAAATCTTTTGTGCTCTTCAATATGTGCTTGCAAACAGGCCATATGACCTAGGTGACCCAGCAACAAGATAGTGTAAAAGGCTAGCTAAAGATTATAATATATTTAGAAAACAAAATAGCTATTTAGCCAAATCAGAAGCTAAACATTTAGGACATTGTATATTCTTGATGACAGTGGGGAGCGCTAATAGCACTAGCATAGTATAGCAAAACCAAAACAAAAAAGTTAGGCTAGAAGCAAGCAGGCCATAGAAGCCATAGAACCCCAAGCCTAGTGCAACCCGACCAGTCACCTGCTACCACTGGACATGCTAGCACCACGTCTGGGTGCTTTGGATATGATAACTCCTGCCCTAAGGGTAGGGCTTACAGTGCTGCATTGTCATAACCTATGTCACAAGGATCAAGTTTGAATTCATGTTTGGAAACAATAAAATTTGGACAAAGTTCGGCAAGGAGAAAAATCAGAAAACAATTCATGATTAAATTCACCTTATATAAATTTGATTTAAAAAATAAAATCTAAATAATATATTCACAAAATGATCAAAATAGTTTAACATTGATAAATAGATTTGGTTTTGTTCATACAAAAATATATATAGTGCAAAAATTAGAAATAAATTTAGCCTATGACATTCATAACATGTATTGTGTATATAATAATAAGAAAAATCACCATAAAAATTAAATTCATAATTTATAAAATCCTATCGATACCATGGCTTAAACATTTAATAGGCAAGTGCATGGACTAAAGATAAGTGGAATGGTTTGAGCCTCGCTTGGTCGTTTTGATCGAGCTGAGAGAGGGAGGCAGGCCTCAACTCATTGATACGTGTATGAGACCACTCCAGTAATAGTTGCTTGATTTGCACCTAGATTGAACATTCTCAAAGCTAATGAATTCCTGAATTAGCATGATTGGTTGCAGGTGAGAAATAAGAGAAGGCAAACATGAGTTTCCAGTTGCCATTACTTAGGGAACAAGTTTTTTAATTTCTCAACATGATTTGCAGAGTGTTCAGGAAGGGCTCACAACTTTTTTGGTGTTCTTTATGGGTGCGTTCAGGTTCATTCAAAATGAACCAATAGTAATCAGAACATGTCATATCGATTCTGAACCCTAAAAAAGCCAGAAAAAACCCCCCAAAAAACGTTTTTTCTAAAATATATTTTATTAAAAATACTACTCCCTTTTATCTATATGAATTTGAGGCAAATTCCAACGACTTCTCAATAATGTTTTGAAGTTCACCAAAGTTCAAACTTCATGGCTGAAATTCGGCAAACCTTGTGACTAACATCATAATTGTGAACCCCTGTTAAACAACCATGCCCTCTTTTGAAGGCCTATTTTGTTTATGCCAATATGAATAATTGTAATACATACATCCGCTCATGAATTCTTGTGTAACCATTTTAGGGAAGGCCCAAGGAAAAATGTGAATACAAAGCTATGGATGCATCACATCACTAATAACATGAAATATAAAGTCATATTTGACTATTCTTAGCTGGGTGAGATAATTGTTTGGTTGAACCACCACATATTTCCATATAGACAACTTTGCTTTCAACCCTACCACCCTCTCTTTCAATTTGCTCCACCTCAAGTGAGTGAAAATGGGCTGAACCAAACATAATTTGACAAGCAGCGAATGCTTTTTACAAGATAATCTGATCGAGTCATTTAGCAAAGATATCTTGCTGCAGCTCCATTCTTTTAAACAGATGCAAAACCTCATTACTCAAGACTAAGTTAAAGTAATTCAAGGATTTTTTTACACATAATAGGAATTCAACTTTAACAATAGAGTCAATGATGTGCCTTGAGTCCTCAAAAACCACCTGCTTGCTCATTTCTGACAGTACAGAAGCCATGATTATCACATAAACAAAGAAGAAGAGTGCATTGATGGGAAGACAATAGATTGATAGATTAAAAATGTACAAATGATTTATGTGTGATGCATCTAGAGGCCAAAACGTACAGGGATGCTGAAATGTCAAGATGCCT
Organism: Sequoia sempervirens; assembly: GCA_007258455.2. NCBI lineage: Eukaryota > Viridiplantae > Streptophyta > Pinopsida > Cupressales > Cupressaceae > Sequoia > Sequoia sempervirens. Next base: position 223,223 of record VDFB02269703.1, on the reverse strand, counting down.
TCAACAAATCATCTCACTTCAGATAAAACAAATTGCGAGAGTTATTTCACAAGTAATTGCCCATCTTATAATAACTTTCCCATGTTTAATATAAATATATGTCATAAGCCTTGGAAAACAAGGCATGCTCATTAATTAAAAGATCATTTGAGCATACAGAATCACTCAGAGGGAAACAAACAATGCAATTTTAATCCACCTTATGGTTTGAAAAGAGATCCACTACTTTGTTTGCCTCACATTAGTACTATCTCCATGGAATCTATTCAAAAAGCCAAATTATTCTGTGTTCTTTGTAAACTATTTATTTTCAAGTTGTGGCAGCCCTTTGGCATAGCCCTTACAAGCTCCCATTAAAGATTATCATGGTGAATTATCTAGCTCTAGGTGGTTCAATGCCTTTGACAACCTCACTAGCCTTGGCTGTGTTGTTTGTCTCTGTAATGAACCGGACCAATTTTTTTTTATATATTTTCAATAACAGTTACAAAGCAACATGCACCCGTTAAGGTTAGCAAATAACTAAACAAATCAGAATTCAACTCTAACCAAGGATGTACACCAGGATCCCGAGATGGGCAAGGTGTGAGCATATGGTCAGAGGATCTCAATGCAATACTGAACAAAGGACTCTAACCAAGGATGCACCGGATGACGACGAGCATATGGTCAGAGGGTCCCTATCATCTATCATGCTAAAAGTAAGCCCGACGCCAAGAATGTACTTACCATCCCAAGGTGGGAAGGGAGCTACCATATGGCGGAGATGCTACAACTACAATGCAATTCAAATGTAAATAGGTGGCAAGCCAGCCTCTTCCACTTATTCAGTGGGGATTACAAGCATGAAAAGAAAGGTGAGAAGAATGCTGACAGTACTACTGTTCAGCTTACAATATGATAGATATTACTTGCCAAGAGCATAAGAGTAGAACTAGTTAGTGCTGCAACAAATAAGAGAACTCTCCTTTGCTTAACAAGAATGCCAAGGCCAATAACTTCACTCAAAAACCAAACTGATGATTCTGATTTGGACAGACCTGCACTTTAACATGTATAACCAGCAACTCAACACCTCACAAAAATGCTCATATCTCTCTCACAACTCACCCTATTAAAGTGAAACCAAATGCAATATTCCCTAATGATGATGGTGACCAGATTTGAGCACTGAAACCCACCCAAGACCCCTTAAATCTTTTTGCACGAATTCCAATAAAGTACCAAATGGTACGGCCCCCAAGGAAGGGCGATTTTACTTCATAAAATTGAATCCTTTGAAATAAAATCTGTAACTTGTCAAGAGTAGGCGCCAATATCAAGGAAAGCTAATGAATCAATACCCAGAAAGAGAACAATTTTATTTTTTGATATATGAGATAAAACAACCTTCAACCACACAGAAACAGCAACTCCAAAATTTGATGTAAAAAGCAGATTTGATCTACAAGCATTAACCCAAGCTACAATGCAAACCTTACTACAACATTCACTCAAAGAACAAGCAAACCTCTCTACTAGGTGCTATCTCTCAAGCACGAAGTCGAGCCAAGGCTAGGAGGCATTCATTCCTTGAAGCAGTCCAGCAACCATTTCGGCAGCATAACAATACTCAAGATATCAGATGCTGAAATGAAGACCCAAGGCTCCCTTTTATAATTTTCAGAAGACACTTCCGGATGCTTCTAGAAGGTGCGCCCACTCCACAAGATGCTTTAGGGTTTGACTTGACCAAGCCTTCCTTCAAGATGGCGTACTTTTTCCCTTGATCAATTAAAATTTGACTTTCATAAAGGTTGGCGTCCCTTTTTACCACTTTATTTTTCAACCTTTGGAATATTAAAATCCACCTCCAAATGAGGCGCCACCCATCAAAGTCCCCCTTTTTAAAACAACATAAAGTTGTTTCATTAGGCCAAGGGGTCATAACATTAAAATATAACATTATTTTAATTAAAATACTTATCTCTCCAGAAAAAGCATCAAAAGGCCAAAACGATATTACCAATTGAACTGCCAGAAGAGGAAAGCCTGCTGAGCTGATGCTGACTAGACCACTGCTAAAAATAGAATTTACTAAAAATAGTAAATTCAAGAAGTTGCTCAGAATGCAATGCATGCGACACCATTGCGAAGCTTTCTGAAAACCCAGAAAGAATCCGCAATCCAAAATCCCAAACTCCGAGATGTAGTCGTCATAACTTACTAAAAATAGTAAGTTTGGAAAGGTTGCCTGATGCAGTTGCAAGTCATACCTCTACGAAGCTCTCTGAAAACCCAGAAGGAATCCAGAATCCAAACACTCAAACTCCAACAAGCAAAACCCTGAATCTTCAAGAGAACCCATCAAACAGTCGGAAACCCTAATTCTGCCACTGACTAGCCGACAGCACACTGGGAATAGGCTACCAATCATTGAAAAGTGAAGAGCTAAAAACGGGGACATTACAGTCTCAAACCCAAGATTTGGAGAGAAAGCTACAAGCAACTCATGAAAATGGTTCCTAAAAACCCCACCTGCTCATGGAATTCTCATGTTCTCGCAAGAAACCTCGTCAAAATTTATGTTTTAGAATCTTGGGGGATGAGGAGCTCAGTTGATGTCACTTCTAGATATAGGTGTGTTTCTTAACCCTTTATTGGGTGAATAGGACATTAAAATATTAAAGTGACCCGGAGCTATGAACCGATGAGGTCACAAATGGGGGACCTCATCCCTAATATAAATTCTCAACAATTACCCCCCAATGGGGTTTGAACCTTGATGGCAAGAATAACAACACATCTTAACCATCACATCATGCCACTCTTGGCAAAATATTAAACAATGTTACCATGTCATCATTACTATTATTTAGCCAATTGCAACTGCTTGTGCCATTGGCCTTTTTTGTTTGTTATGCGACAATTCCAATGCTCTCATTTTCTCCAAATAAGAATAAAAAGATTCATACCTAGCCAATTAATCACTCTACAAACAATTGATGGCCAACTTGATATATCTTACAACCACTAGATCAAATCTCTACTATGTTGTTAGTGATCTCTTTTGGTTTTAGTCAAAACCAAAGCATTCTCATTAGATAGCCAGAAAGCAAGTTTTGCAATATGTTGAAGGTACTCTTGACTTTTGCATGCTCTTTCAAAGGACAACAAATTTTGGTTTGATTGGATAGAGAGATTATAATTGGGCAGGATCCGTTGATACTTGATGATCTACTATTGAGTACATTCACTATTTATGATTGAGTAATTTGTTGGCAAAGTAAGCTTAAACAAACTGTAGCTCTATCTTCTATTGAAGCTAAATACAGGGTAGCTATGAGTGCTGGTTGTGAAGTAGTTTGATTATGTAGGACTTTGGCAGATTTTCAACTTCTTCAAAATTCCTCAACTCCACTTTTATATGATGGTGAAGAATCATGTGTATCATGCTTGCACCAAACACAAAGATTCATCATCACTATATTAGGCAATTAGTAGAGTGCGGAGATATTGCTCTTCATTTCTAGATTTCTTAGGAGCAGCCCGCTGATTTATGACTAAACCACTTGGTCTTGTTCATTTCCTCAAATTTTGCACAAGGTTGGTGTTGTTTTTGATTTAGTCATTAAGGGGAGTTATTAGGATATATTAGGAAATAGTGCTATATATAATGAGAAATAATAGTGTATCTAATATTATACTTGTCTTTCTGTTTCTGCTCTTTTGTAACTGCCATCTTTATGGCCTTTGTAATTTCCGTCTATTATTAGATGTTCCTCAACAAAGTAAGGCTGCCATTGCTTCCTAAGATCAACAAGCCTCTTCTCTCCTCTCATTTTGGTAGGCATACCAATGTAAATACCATTATTACAAGATGCCAAAAGGATGGGAAAGCACCCACTTCGAGACCCCGCATCCAGAGACTAGAACCAAATAAAGAAACAAGAAAAGACAAGAGAAAAAATAGGCAAGGACAGTCTAGATCTTTGTCAAACCCATTTTTGGTTCTCATATCATTTTGGACCAGATTATTAATCAGCCTTTGCCTTTTGTGGCAAATCCAATGGTGGGCATGCTGGTCAAGACTATTTAGGTCATTGACTAGGTTCTACATACTACTTGTGATGCCCAGGCCCCTCGGTGGCGTAGGTCTGTCGGGGTTTGCCCGCGTGTCGGGGTCTTGGGAGTACCTATCTGGGGATGCCCCTTAAGCTAAGAGGGTGCCGTTCACTACCAGTCAGGGCTTTTGGTGAGCCTAGCTCAAAACTGTCCAGAATTTGCCCTAATTGGCTGATTGCAATTTTGTCAAACAGTTTGAATGCAACCTTGTGACTTGCTGTTGTAGGGTTTCAGTTTAAGATGCTTTGATAGAAATGAAAGCTAAGGCTGATTTAACACTTCTATAAAGCCAATAATCTGATCATGAATGCAAAATGCTATTCTTTTGGACTTTCTAATGCAAAAATATGAGAACTGGGTATGCAGTGCTTAGCTACAGCAAGTAGGTATTAAATCAAACATTTGCCATGCATCCTATCCTTTACAATTTAATTGAAAGAATAACAACTGTTATCAGCAACTTATACTCCCTCTATTATTTTGAATGCATCTCTACAATGATAATAATAAACAGCCAAGACTCTTGGCATTACATTCCATGTTCAGCAGTATATATTTGTCTGAGTACAATCACAGCCCTAACAGAAAATCTGAGTATGCAAGTATGTGCAAAAAATGTTTCAAAAGAACCTGGAAATGAAGATGCCTTGAAGCTGTGATCAAAGTACTGTAGCACGAGGTACTGTTCACGGGACTGTAGCGCGGTACTGTAGCGATTACTGTAGCAATCGCGGCACTGTAGCATTACTGTAGCAGCCAGCAATTAAAAAATGTTCCACGATAAATCTTTAATGCCAGCCACCTCCAAAATTGTATGTCTTCAAAATTGGCCTTAGGCCACAAATTTCTGCCCTAATGAAGTGACTGAAGTATCACCTCCAAGCTGCAATAATTCGGGTGATATTGCACACCCTCAAGATTGCTATCAATGGGAGTTTTCGTTCCCAAAGACACTGGTTATCTGCAGATCACTTGGCTCCACAAATACTCAAGAAGATTCACCAACCAACAATTCATCAAATCTGGATGCCCAAATGGTGAGACCTCAAGGTCTATTTATTCTTTTCCTCTAGAGGTCGGCCTTAATAAAATAATATTATTTTTTGACCTTCTAGAAGATTCCAGTATATTATAAACTTTTTGCACTTTATTAAAATGTTATATTATTAAAAAGTGCATCTCAACATAAAATTATAAAATAAGGTTTCCATAAATAGAAATAATAATTAAATATAATGGAAAACCCTTTCCCAATTAAAAACTGAGCCAAATAATCATCAAGTGACTGCAAAATGACTCTCTCACCATGCCTCATTAGCCTACGAGAGCCGTTAATAGGCTAATCCTGCTAATTTGTCGATGTCAACTGGAAGGGGACATTACATTTACATCTTCAATATTCCACACATTTGTCCTAATGGCATTCAAAGTATTAATGTGGTGTTCGAGAGCTCTCCTCCTAACCACTTGATCGAGATTGAGAAGATGACCATTAGTATGTTCCATGAGATGGTGAATATCACTAAGTAAATGTTTAATTGAAGCCCTATCTTGTTAGATTCAATGGAAAATCTCAATTAGGTTACTATTGCTATCATTGAGATATTGGAACAAATTAATCAAAATCTCCCAACAATGCTTGGGGGGGAGTGTAGATATTTCTAGCCATTGGAACATTCTTTGTTCTACATTTTTCATCAAAAGACATAAGTTGTTTTTTCGGAGAGTCCTCATGACTATTAACCTTTATTTTCTTCTTTGGCATTAGAAGGAGCTTCTACAACATTCAAGGCAGTAGTCTTGTCAAGAGGAGTTGTTTGGTTGGCTTTGAGATTGATACGGTTGAGGCCATCTTTCCTTTCCTTCTTTAGAACTTTCTGCTAGTGGAATTAGAGTGGTGGAAGAGGCACCTACTCATGCTCAAAGTACAATGTAGCAAAGAAGAGATTGGAGAATAGGCATCTTTAGTTAGAGACTCAACAAGCTAGAAGTTTAGATCGTAGAGGACAAAAGGTCTAGCCAAATGCAGAGAGGAAGAAGGGAGTAGACAATTGCACACTTAAAGAGAGGCAAAGAGGGAATGTTTTGAAGAGGAAAGTGCCATAGTAAGTTGCACTAGGAGGAGTAGCCTAGATTGAGCCAATGCAAGGAGAAAGTAGATATGGTAAAGGACAAGAATTTCTAGGTGTCCTTTAAAAATGCACTTGTCCAAGAGATTTTTGTTCTTCTTCGTCCTCTACATCCTGTGGAAATGGGTTTTAGGAACAATTTCCATTTCTTCAATAGCTCTTGCTATTATCCCTTTTTACCTCTTTCTTTCCTTGACCACTATTAAACCTGCATTTTCAAGCTTTTGCTCCTAATCATGTTCTTCCTTTTGGGTTTGATGTAACCATCATTATTTTTTTTTTTCTCCCTAGTGCTCCTTTGTTGCTTGTTGATTTTCAGGGAGATGATTGGGGGGCAGAGAGTGGGACATTATCTAATTAAATGGTTGTACTCATGACATCCTATGCATGTAAAGGGAATGCTTTCATAATGTATGTTGTACACCAAATTAAAAATTTTGCTACACTTAGGCATTTTGAAGAAATGAGTAAAAGTCTTGTCAAAATTGTCAAAACAAGTGAAAATTGGGGTTTGCATGTCTTGCATGAGGGTCAAAAACTCGAAATTTTCAAAATATGATGATCTGGGTCTGCTTAGAGTGACCAAATCTACAAAACCCAAATCCCAGTTTTTCAGCCCTAGTTTTTAGGAAAATTGCTAATTTTAAAAACTTTCTAAAAAGAAACTTTTTTTGGGTTTTTCTAGGTTTCTTTCAAAACAGATGCTGACAAAATTTTCTAAAAGTAGAAAGTTTGGTTGTTAGGGTTCAAACCGATTTTGATTGGTCGAAAATACTTCCTCATCAGTCTGGTGCAATCAGAATCACAAAACGATCAGTTCTACCCTAGTAGGTCTATTTTGCTTTTTCAATTTCAGAAAGTATTTCGGGAACTTCGAAACCATTAATGGAGGTTAGTCAGCTACTAGGCATCAGATTCAAACATTCAAACATTGGACGTGCACGCAGATCGAAGAAAGGCAAAGGCAAGCACATGGAATGAAGGAGACAGGTAAAATTGTAGAATAAAAACTAAGTCTGGAAGCCATGGGCGCCCCAGAGGGAGATAGATGCCTAGATTTTTAGGGCATCAAATGATGAAATTAGGGTTTGTGCTCCTAGGCAATGTTGTTCAGATTCTTCGCAGCTCCACAATGAGTCCAATAGTGCAGTCATTGGATCAACTAGTCACTCTAAATTCAAGATCAAACATAGGAGTTTCATCCAAGTGGCAGAATACAAACAATGAAAATCAAGCAAAAATAATCTAAGTCTGGGAACTTTGGGCGCCCCAGGTGTCCAGGGGCGCCCAGCCTTTTGGATGATCTAATCCAGCAGTTAGGGTTTGCAAATGGGTTCAATCTCTTCAAGATTCTGTCAGCTTCGTAGTGGATGTCTTTGTCAAATCATCAAACTTGTCAATCACCAACAAATCCAGATAGAACGGGTGATGTAACATGAAGGCCCAACTTTGAAGATTGAAAATTTAGCAAAATGGCTAAGTCTGGAGGAAATGGGGGCCCTAGAAGCAGATAGGAACCCTAGATTTTGAAGACTTAAATGAGTGAATTTGCAGATGAAGCCTCCTGTATGACTTCCTCAGAGTTGATCAAGCTTTCCAACGAAACCATCAACACGTCAATCAAAGTTGGTAGTCATTAGATATCGAAGGTTGAGCAGGGGGAAAAACATGAGCAAAACATCAAAAGTCAAATGCAAGGTGAAAAACACGGAATAGATTCTAACTCTAGTGAAGTTGGGCACCCCAGCTAGCCAGGGGCGCCCAAGCTTTTGACCCCTGAGATTCAACTTTTAGAAGAAATCACTCCCAAGAGACCCTCTTCAGAATCAATCAAGTTATCCAGTGAATCTAATGGTCAATCAATCGGATCAACCTAGCTCCCGGAATTGAAGATTCGTCAAAAAATCAAAGGAAAATGAAGAGAACTTGAGGAATGAAGAATCAAGCAAAAATGGCTAACACTGGTGGACTTGGGCGCCCCAGAAGGAGATGGGCGCCCATGATTTTGAAGGACAAATGAAGGTTTTAGTCAAAGTTGCTTCTAGAACAATCTCGCCAGATTCGATCAAGCTTTGCGATGAATCATTTAGCTCATCCGTCAGATCAATCTGGAGGCCAGAAATCAAATCCAAACTAGGGTCCAAAATTGAGGAAAAGTTGAAAAACTCAGAAAAATGACTAAGTCTAATGAAGTTAGGCGCCTCCAGCTAGGAAGGGCACCCAAAATGCCATGCCTTAGTCAAATTTCTCAAAATTTCAAAATTTCAAGATGAAGGAAAAACATCCATGTTCAATGCACAAGCAGATTCTAGGGTTTGGAGGATTAAAGCAAAAGAAAGCAGAGTTTTCTCAAGCCTAAAACTTATTTAAGAGGCCTTTTCTATTCATTCTTCATCATTCTTGTAGGTGGCGTCCAAGGAAGAGAAGAGCAGCAAACAAAAGTTTTTCTTTTCAAGATTTGAGAGCCATTGCTTGCTGATTTTTCAAAGTTCTTCATCAATTTTCAGACCAGCAACAAAGAAGTTTTCCCTTTTCATACTTTTTCATCCAGAACATCAAATTTTTGAAGGAGGTCAAGTTTTTCAATTTTTAGTGATCTGGATCATCTTAGCTCATCATTTTGAACAATTTTTGAAGAAATTTTTCAAGTTGCAGAAGCTGCTTTTTCCTTGCATGTCCATGAAGTCATTAGAACTTTCAAGATTTGATCATCTGGGTCCTTTCAAAATATTCTTCTGAGCAAAACCCAGATGCCAGCTTTTTTTTGTGAAAAATTTTAGATTCTAGGGTTTGCTGCTTTCTCAATCAGCCTTTAGTATTTTCAACATCTAATCAACTTGGTTCATCCAAAATGAACTTCTGAACAAAACCCAGGTGCTAGCTTTTTTCATGAAAATCCTAAGTAACTGATTCACCACTCCCAGCCTCTAGATACGATTCGATTCGTACTAGATTCGCAATTCGGGTACGATACGATACAAATTCGAGCAGGGTACGAAATCTGGTCTATGGATTCGCCTTGGATTCAATTCGACACTGTGGATTCGACCAGGATACGCCAAGAAGAATCCATGACGAATCCAACATTTCTTTTAAATTTTTTTGACTAATAATTGACTTCTAAATAATTAAATAATTACCTGACATATTGCTGTTATGACAAAATATTACCAGTGAGCAAATAAAGGTCAGATCTGAGTTGTTTACTTCACAGTTTGCATCACGTTTATCTAAATAAACTTCTATATTTATCAGCAAAGCATATGAATGAAATGTCCTATGATTAATGTAAACATTGTTTTGTTTCCACTATTTGTCATATTTATTTTCAATATCTATATGTGTATGAGTTTCACTTTGCAACAAATCTGCAAAAAAAGAAACCAAAACATCTCAGTTCACCAATATTCAAATTTGAAACAAATACTGGTGCAAACAAATGTACCATTCGAACTCAAAGTATACAACTATGTGATAAAATATTTATCCTTAAACTTGGAGGAAGAGGTGAACTTTGAATCAGATTTAGCAAGGGACCTTACACCATGGTCCTAGGATAGAGCCCATTAGTGTATTAAACCATGGTACCCGAAGTTCAACACTATCACATAATCCTTTTCAACTTTCCTTGCTTGGGTGTGTCTTCTAAGTCCCCCTTTGCAACTATGGAGTTCTTCCAACCTAGCCTCCATTGTTAACTCCATTTGGAAATTTATTCCAAGACCTAGAGTATTGCGTTATTCTTCCAATTCATATTTGTTCACATTTTGGTGGAATTAGATACATCCAAACAGTTGCCAAAAAATTTTGGTCTGAAGGTTGGTGACAGTAAGTGAAATAATCTTTTGGATCACGAAGGGATCACTTTTAGATGTTGAGCCTGCTCTGATACTGGACATTTAAAAAACATGCCCTCAAGCCAAGCCTGATGCTAGATGGAAACCTCCTCCTAAGCAAACTGCATTCACCAAGGTGTATTATGAACTTAATTACTGCTGCAAATATGTATATATTTATGATTTTTATATGTTTTTTGTATTGCTGTACCCAAAACGTACCCAACCCCAAAAAAAATTTTGACTGAATCCCGTATCGGATTCTCGTACCCATACCCGAATCCAAAAACAAATCGGTAACTTAGTGAAAATCTAAAGAAATTAGGGTTTGCTGCTTTTCCAGTCTACACTCAAAATTTTCAAAACCAGGCGATCTAGGTCTTCTTGTAAGAAAATTATGAACAAAACCCATATCTCATAAAATGTTTGAAAAATTCGTCCGTTTGAAGAAGAATAAAAAACTAGCAAAGCTAAATTTAGAAAGTTGTGCAAAACTTGTTTGAATATAGGCGAGTTTACAATCATTCTTCAAGGTTTTCAGTATGGAGTACACTCCCCTCGAGTTTAATACCAAATCAACACTATATCACGACTTCATCAAAACAGTTGAGACTGACTTGCACCACATCAAACCAGTATTCAACTTGCAAGCTTTGGAAAATGCAAGCAACATTGTAGTCAAGCACCTTGGTCACTCTAGACTACTTGCAGCAGCATCCATTCCTATTTCAGTGTAGAGTCTGGAATTTGTAATTGCTTGCAATCCAGAAACTCGGGAGATTCAGTCGGTAGATGGTAGAAGTGATTTGTAGCCTGAAACCAAACATGATTGAAAAATGCTTCTCAAAACCACCTTGGCTTGAAAGTGTGACTATCTCCAAGGAAGAATGTGAAAGAGTATATGACATGCATAAGGAGAAATATAGCAAGAAGATTGCGCAGAAGTGGATGAAAGAAAAACATAAAACTCTGCGAAGGATGAGTAAGATTTCCATGATGTCAGCAAGGTTCAAGAAAGCGGCCAATGAGGTTGAGGATTTTTTGAGATCGATTGCAGATGGTGAAGAAATCCTAGAAAAGCGAAACTTTGCTATAGATAGAATTGATGCACCTAATAGAGACACAATTTCCAACTTTTTGGCGGATGTGATCGAGATTTGAAGCAGCCTTCATCTAGAAGCTTTCTTTCCACTTTCTTTCTATTCTCATCTCAATTCTTATCTACTCTTTGAAGAAGAGAAAGAAGATAAAATGTAATAGTTGGCATTTCCTGTTTTTCCTACTTTCTTAGGTGGTTAGATGTTATCTTCTTTTAGTTTTAGAAATAAAGCTTGCTTGCTGAGCAAGCCTTAGTTGTAAAAGCAAGGAGATATTAGGGTTCCCTACTCCTTTTCTTGTCTATAAATAGGAGCAGCCTTGCTCATTTATTTGGAACCGTACTTGTGATAACAAATTGTTGAGCCTCTTTAGCGTGCAAGTTGTTGTGTAGTTGTTGTCCACTTTGTGTAAGAACAAGTTTGTAAGTCTCTTTTACCTGCAAGTTCTTGTTCAGTGCATGTATCTTGTGTAATCTTTGTTCTTGAGATTTGAGAAATAAAGTCTTGTGCATATTTTTCCCTAATATAATGTCTCAAATTTCCGTTTATTGTGTTATGCTTATATGATCTTTGTTTTCAGCTTGCATTGAAAGTAAGTAGATGTATGTTGGAGGAAGAGCTTATTTAAGTATTTTGTCAGAGAATCAAACTTTTTCCATTTCTAATTCTCTTGCTCTGCATTTACTTGAGAAATTAGAAACGTCATTAGTGTAGGTTAGTCATAGTTGAAATTCTAAAATAGAAAATCTCAGCTACGGCGCTTGGGTTTTATAACCTTGTGCTCTTAGTTGAACCAAAAAGATAGGAAGATTAGTTTTAGTTTACTTTCTTTTGAGCAACATCAGCAAAGAGGGAGCTTCCCCTCCTAATTTGAAGAGTAGGTTACTGCACATAGCTGTCCGTTTCCAATCCGCATTCCAGAGGTGTGAATTGAAATGCCAACAATGTAGAGATTGATCCCATTCCATTTCCTGTGCTTTAAGGGTGATGCTTTTCAGGAGGAGCTTTGTTAAGTCCATTTGAACATGAATTCTTGCGTAGCTAGAGAGACACTTGCCATGGGAAGGTCTTGATGTGTCAATCATCTTTCCTATTGAATTGGTCACATAATCAAAGAGATATTTGGACCAAAATTCATTTGGTAAGGTATACAATCTGATCGAGATGAGTGCAGTAGGTGGGATCTCATCTATGGGTTTGAGGCCAAGGTGCTAGTGTTTCATAAAGAGTCCTACATTTTTGAAAATATAGGGACAGTCCCCGAAAATCATGTCTCTATCTATTCATTAGCAAAGACAATTGTGAAATAACCTTTTGCATAAGATCGGACTTGATATTCACTATTGATTTTCCTGGAACTTTAACCCATGCATGCAATTTCTCCAAGGGAAGCTAAGATCTCAGAAATCTGCAAATCATTATACAATCATGGAGAGATGAGATATTCTTCTTGAATATTACTATATCCAAGTTGATGATCAATTTCTCTTCCCTTGTTGGCATGCAATGGCTGGAGTTCCCTGAGGGGGAACAATCTTCTTTTTACTTGTTGCTCATATGATGGCTTCAACCTCTTTCTCTAAAATTGGAGATCTGAGACTTGCTGGAATTTGTTGAATGACAACACCTAGGGGGAGGATCCCCCATGAGCTTTGCTCATAACTGGAGACACTAGAGAAAAATATAGAGAATCACAATGAAACTAAAACAGGGAACCAAGGAGCTAGAGGATCAACCAAAGGTAGAAACCCTAGCAAAGCTCATCCTCTCACCAATATCCACTTAATTTGATCTTGATTTGAGTATGTATATTGTTATTGGCATAATTATATCTTGAGTACCCATACTTTATGTTTGTTTAATTCCATTCACAGTTTGACTCTGGCGATCAACTTGACAGTGATAAGCAGTTCTCAGCTTCCTTCCCGGTGTTAATAAATCCCATCTTTATTGCTTTCTGCCTATTATACTAACTTCCGAATCAGATCCCTTTCTGATTTTTTTATTATATCATTATTAAAGTCTCTCTTGCTTTCTTTCTTTTTCTTTTGCTTTTGTATATTTGTATTCAGTTACTTTCATAGCATAGGGTTCTCTTTAGTTCTTTTATTGTAGCTGGTTGTACTTTCAAGTCCCATTGACCTTCCTTCATCATTTATGGACATTAATACAAGTTCTTTCTTTCTTAATTTCTTTTGCTAAGTGCAAACTGAAAATTCTGGTAAAATTGAAAGCATTTTGCAACAGAAATGAATTCCTATATGTATATTCTTATTGTAGATAGGTGGGACCATGCTTAAGCTAGCAAGAGTAGCCATGCTAAAAGCTAGTCGAGACAAAAGGGCGAATGCCATTGAAGCTAAGTTGGAACTTGAAAAAGCAAAGGAATTACTTAATGGTGCAATCAGGTGACATTCTTGTCTTCACTTCATAAAATAATGATCTTGATAGTTGATATTTTTTTACACTCTGAAGTTGTTTCTATTCTAGTCATGCTCATAGGCTCATTGACCTTCATTGTGGGTGATGATTTGATGTTTTCATGGGACTTATAAATTGCACACAAAATGGTAGAACATAATAGTAGATAATAACATATCTTATTCTTAGTTCTAATAATCACTAAAACCAATTGCTAGTTAATTCATGATGTTCAATGAATTATTATAATTTTATTAGTAGTATTATGATGGATCAAAAAGTCAAGATTTTCTGTATCTAGAAGTTTGTGTGATCAGCTTTGAACAGTTTAGAAATATAAGCTAGTGTAGTTAGGGTTACAACTTATCAACTAAATGCTTTAAACCGAATGAATCTAGGTTTAGGTCTTGCAAATCATGTTAGATAATGCTGGAATATAATTCACATAATCAGACATATAATAAGTGTTTATCTATTCACGCAAATATTTAAGTTACATAAGCCACATAATATTTATAATCACATTGGAAGTTGGATCATAAGGGGGAGTGGATGAAAAGCATGTTGTAATGTCCCCTTCTCGAGCATGATCTTCTCAGATGACCATTGGCCTATTCTGGAGACCCATAGGCTACTCGGACGGTTTGATTAGGGTTTCTTGTGTAGAGGTTGTTGTTGCTCGTGAATTGGTGATTGAACTGCGGATTCCTTCTGGGTTTTCTGTGGACTTCGCAGTGATGTAATTTTCTTGGTATTCCGAGCACTTTTCGGAATTTACTATTTTTAGTAAATTCTATTTCTGGCAGTGGTCCCTATTGGTCTCGGCACAGTTGACTTTCCTCTTCAGTCGACTCAGTTGGTTTGTTCAATTTTGGCCTTGGGATGCATCTTCGGAGAGATAAGTTCATTTCATTTAAATAACATTATATTTTAATGTTATATTACCCCCTTGGCCTAATCTCTTAACTTAATGTTGTATTAAAAGGTGGTCTTTAAGGGGTGGCGCCATCATTGAGGTAATTTTATAATTATCAAAGGTCAAATTAAAGCTTAAGTTGGATGCCTATTGAAGAGATGAATTTCATTAAAGTCAAAGAATGAGCCTTGAAGAAAGTGACGCCTTTTCTTGGAGGGAAAAGGATTAGGGTTTCTTGAAGCTTCTGGAAGGGTCTTCACAATTTATAAAAAGGCGCCTTGGGTCTTCACTTCATTATCTTTTGTCTACAGGAATGTTATGCTGCCGGATTCACTGTGGGATTGCTTCGAGGAATGTAAGCCTCCTAGCTTGGCATTGCTTCTCGCTTGAGAGATAGCGACTAGTGGTGAGGTAGTGTAGTTTTGAGTGATTTGTAGTAAGGTTGCATTGTAGAGTTGTTCTGTCATTTGGAGATCTGTTGTTTGCATTTTCATGTCATTTTCTGGAGTTGCTGATATCATAGCAGTTTGTAGTTTTCATTCATATCTTTGAAAATAAAAATAGCATCATTCTGGGTATTGCACCATTCTATTCTCCATGCTAGGGCGCCCCTTTGAGATTATTTGCAGATTTTAATTTGATGAACTTGATTTTTAAGAGCAAATCGCCCCTTCTAGCTTGGCCGCCCCTTTTCAAAGCATTGGGAATCGTGTTTAAAAGTTACAAGGGATTTAAGGGTGGTTTCATGATTGCATCTTGGTCTCATCATTCATAGTAAATCATTGCAACAGATTTGAGATCATTTGGGTGAGAAATGAGAGAGTTATGAGCATTTTTATAAGGATCTGTGTTGCTGGTTATGATATCCATGTTGCTGGTCTGTCAGATCAGATTTGAGAAATCTGCATTTTTCCTCATGGATTAGCGTTAGGAAGTTTAAATGCCTTATGAAAGACATCTTTGTTATTGCAGCAAATTGAAGAGCTCTAATTCCTTGATCTTGCAGGCATTCTATTACTCATTGTAAGCTACATAGTAGTATTGTCAGCATTTCCCTTAATCTTGCTTTATCACGTTTTGTAATGCTCATCTTACATTCTGAAGTTGCATTGTATTTCCTTTTATCTCCGCCATATGGTCGCCTCATTTCCATACTGGATTGGGTAGCACATACTTGGTGTTGAGTTTGTTTTCAGCACTTGTAGTGGTAGAAGATCCTCTGACCATATGATCGTCCTTCGCAGACACATTCTTGGTTAGAGTTGCCTTTCAGCACGCTTTGAGATCCTCTGACCATATGTTCGTCCTTCACGGGCACATTCTTGGTTAGAGTCACCTTCAGTTGCATTTTGTTTAAGGCACTGACGATCCTCTTGCCATATGACAGCCTCTCTCTTGTTGAGGTTGAGTGCGCATTCTTGGCAACGAGTTATTTGTAACTGCTGATTTGAATTATCTAACCTTAACGGGTGCTCTCTGCATTGTTGTGTACTTGGTAAAAATTGAAAAAATTGGCTCGGTATATTTCAGATAGGTCCGCCCAAAGCTATCACACCAAACTCAAGAGCGGATATACCATCCCTCTTGGCCCTCAAGTGGCACACTTAGACATTCAGCATGGGGTGGTCTACTTGGTGGACAACTTGTATCTGCATTCGCTATCCTTGCTATCTTATCCATCCCTCTTTGGTTGAAACTCCTTGAATCAACCCCATCAATCAATCCACGAAGAGATTGGGAAAGGCTTACTGTAGGAGGCCCGTAAACATCTCTTCCTAAGCCCAAGAGTGGATATCACCCCCTTGGCTCCTAGTGGCACGCTTATACATTCCATCAAGGAGTGGTGTACTTAGGAGGACATCTAGTATCAGCTCAACCTACTAGTATTCTCTTCCCAACTTCTTCCATGGTTGTTTTATGAGGATAATAAAGCTAAATAGCAAAGTAGATATGGTTGCTTGCAATTATAATAGAACATATCACACTAATATAATTAGTGGTCTAATACAAGATAAACATATCTGCAATGCTATAAGAATAAATAGTAGCATGTATAGTTTTATTATTCCAAAATGACATCAATAGAAAGGAATAACATCACTAGAATTAATATCCATAAGTATAAATTAATATTACACTATTATTTGAATCTATATCTAATTTCATAATGCATCAAACTTATTATTATTTTAATTCATGAAGTATTTGTTACATGTCCTTATCTAGATCCTTAACATATTTGTCTAACTTATTATTGGAATTTATGAAATACTTACCACCTGAGTACTGTTCGATCTGCAGAAGCCTCTCTTACCTTTTTCCAGCCATGATCCTCTTTCATAATATCTCAGTGGATTCAATCTGCAGATGTATCTCCTTATTTCTCCGCCACGATATATCCTTTTGTCCTGTAGGAGTCCTTCCTTAAATATCCGATAGCTTTCCCTCATGTTTCTTGCTGGGACGTGACTAGATTAATCGATACCCCTTTGAGGAGTCGCATCACTTCCAATCGCTGCTTGTCTAAGGGTCGCTGATTTAGGAGGCATCGCTGTCTAAAGTCTTGATTATATATTTATTAATAATAGTTTCACAAAACTTTTGTGTCTCATAATCAGCATGATAATTGTAATAATATTATTATTTTAATAACATGCTCATAACCATAATAATGTCTATATTTATAATTTTAATATTGTTACTGATAATTATCATTATAATGGCAATTCAGACTATATTTACTTATATTTACATTAGTTATTTGTATTTTAATATTTCCAAAGTTGTATTCAATTATTATAATTATAATATTATTTTTGATAATTAATATTAAATGGTTAATATATTTTAATATGTATTTTATTTATTTACTTGCTTTTCGATACTTTATACCTTAGTGTCACAATTTTGGGGACATGACAATGGCAGCCCAAACTTCCTCCGGAAGTGCTCAATACTCATCATATGCAACCATTACCTCATCATTAACATGGGTGTCTTCTTCTTCCTGGGATGGGGTTTCCACAAAAATAGGCTGAAATGGCCTATCCGATACTGTAGTAGGGGCTCTCCCTATACAGGTAGCTGCTCTACCCATGTTGTTGTTGTTGGCATTGTTGTTTTCCCTTGGGGAATGCTAGTCAACCCTCAAATCTCCAATCGCATCCACAATTTGTTGTTGTAAAGTTTGCAACACTTCTTGTTGCTTCTGAGCAAAAGCATGCAAAAAGTCTCCACATGGCTGATCATTCCTCCTTGGACTACCTTCACCCATTTCTTCTTGCTGTCTTGTTCTTCTTTGGTAGTAAAATTGAAATGGTGATTGCTTAAAAGACCCTCAGGCTGGCAGGATCCAAGCTTTGATGCCATTGAAATATCCCAATTAGGATATTGATGATTTTTTTAATTTTTGAAGCACAATTTTCTGCCCTAATTTCTGCTAAAACTCTATCTGCTGATGCAAAATTTCTAATTTCAAACATGCAATAACAGCAACATATATCTTTCCCAATTGCCTCAAATAATATAGCAGATTTATCTAACCTTAAACATGAATACAGCTAGCAAAATGAAACACCAAAATGTCCATCCAAAACATGCCAAAATCTGATTATCAATTGTTTAGTTCTGCTGCTACAAAATCAGACCTACTATGTATGCAAGTTCACCATAAAATGAGCTCCAAACATGCCCAACAATGTACAGTAGTTTGCTGATATGAAGAAACCCTACTTACAAGCCAAAATATGCAATGAAATGCTGATCTACACTAACCCTAGCTGGGCGAATTGCTCCAGCTATCATAGAATGCCAAGATGAATGCAAATATATGATGAAATGCCTCCAAAACCCTACCACAAAGGTGTGCTGGCCTACTGGTCTGTAGTAAGGGTTTGCAATCCTTGAAACTTGTCAAAAACCTCCAATCTTGCCAAATTCGCCCTTCCAAAGCAAGGCGCACCTATAGCAACTTAGGCACTCCACACTAAGGTGAAACCCCAAGTCAAAATAGCATCAAATCCGCCCTCCAAAGTCACCAATAACTGATCTGAAAATTTGAGCATGAAAATCCAACATCAAACTCCATTGAAGTGCAAGTGAACCTCTGTCATGAAGTCCTCCATGATGAGCTAGGTTTTCGTCCAACTCACCCACTATTCTCGAAGGTTTTCATCCTTGGAATGGCTGCAATAATTGTTGATCAGAATAGAAGAATAATGTACGATGATATCAAGACCTCCAAATGAACCTTGTATATATAGCAATCCACCCTTATTACCCCCACTTGGTTGACCCAACTTGGGTGCCAACTTCTTTCAAATTTTCTTTTTATTTTATTTTTAATTTCACTTTTTGGGTGCCGAACTTGCAATTCAAATTCATTATATTTTTTAATTTATTTTTCCTCCTTATATCTCCCAAAAGGGGTCGCCCAGCCCCAAATAAAATATACAAAAATATTTTGACTTCACCAAAAATTATGATAAATCAATAAAAACCATTTCCCACCATTTCCACACCAAATAAAAATTATTTGAGCCAAAAAAGAATAATTTTCCTAATTTGGAAGGCTCTGAAACCCATTCCCTTACCTCATGTGTTAGCCTACGGGAATGAAGAATAGGCTAACTCTCGAATCTGATTGCTAAAACATCATGTTGGAAATGGGAACATTACAACTTACATTGATGCCTTGAATTTTTGTGTTTTAGCTTAATCATTTTCACATTTCATTTCTGTTTTTTTCACAGACTTGGCAAGCCTACATGTCAGAACTCATGAGTTCCAATAGGAAGATTCACCGAGTCTGCATGTTGGTGTATTTTGGCTTGCCAAGTTTGCATGCATGATAGTGCATTTTGGCTTGGTGAGCACTGTGCAGATTACAAGTCCAGAAATACTTCTAGGGTGTTGGTGAGTCTCATTAATTTGGTTAAAACTCGCAAATTATTATCTTTTATTTTACATGATGATTCTTGAATGTACCTTGAGTTAATTTTAAATTTGTAAAACATAATAAAGATTTTTGGTCAGAAATGAATATGTAAATAAAATCATGATGAGTTCTTGGAGGATTTTCATTTCATTATAATTATACATTATAACTGTTGCACCTATTAGCAGGATTGCAGATTCAGCAACACAACTCTTAACAGGTACAACAAGTGATGATGGAACTATTCATAAAAGGCCAACAAAAGAAGAAAAGGATGCACAAGCGGCTCTTTTAACTCTGGTAAGAATAAGTCTTTCTGTATATTATTCTTCAAGTGGGACTAGCTTTACAAAGTCAAGACTCAAAATCTTACTAGCCTATGTTTTCAAGTTTGAAGACAATTTATGTTACCTTATGGTTATAAAATTAATTAATGCATAGTGTTTTCATTCATCTTGTATTAAGGGTTATAATAATGTGTTTATCTATAAATGCAAGATTCACATGTGGCTTATAGTTATGGGGGTTGATAGTCAACCATCTCCTGGCCGACCAGTTGTGCTCTCTCCTATATGGTTGTCATTGTTCTTGCTTTACATGGTGTATTGAATGAAGCTTCAAGGGAATTGGTCAATAATCATAAATTCGATGTCCAATTTGTTAGTTTACTACTAATGAAGAGAGACTATTTTAAGACTCCTAGAATTCAATAAAGGCAATCTCACTACAAAGTATCTAGATTTCCTCTACATCTTAAAATTTTCACGGCTTATAAAAGGATACAGGCAATTAACTCAAACTCAAAATGGGGAAGTGGACCCAAAAATGGTTTATCATTTGCAGGAAAAGTCCAACTACTACAATCTATAATTCAAGCAACCCCAATTTATCTTCACACTATCTTCTCTGCCCTCGATCAAATTGTTCAGTATATGGTCACTATCCATTGATCCAATATATTTTTTTATGCAGAGATACTGAGGAAACATGCATACACCATTTATTTTCTTGCAAATAGATACCCTGCTCAAATATGGAAGGAGGAATTAACATTTGAAACATCAAGAAATTTAATTAAGCCCTGGTCACTTGAGCTTCTTGGAAATTATCCCATAATCTTTTGGCCTTGTGTAGCTCCATTCTCCTGTAGAAATATTATCCAGATGCCACTAAAGACGTTAGAACACCCCATTGAGCCCCTGTTTTCTCTAACCTAGAAAAGCATATATTCAAATTTTTTGAGACTTACTACAGGTATTCAACATGGAAAATAGGAAGTGCTCAATTTGTCAGATTCTAGGACAACTGGAGTGGCTTCCTACTCCTGTCAATACACCCTATTAATTGTCTGTAGGACACTCCCCAATCCCAAGGATGTATATATATTTATTGGATTATATTAATAATTCTTTCACTTTCAGTAGTGACTGCAACACTGCTCTCTTCACTCAACAACCCCTTGCAGTGATAGAAAATACTAAATCTGTCATATTTTGGTAAGACGGTTAGATTTCTGAGCTTGTTGCTTAATGTGCATATGTACAATGCATGATGCAGCATTTTTTTTGGCATCTCTTAGTATAAATTATGCTTCATATTATGTCTTATTATCAATCTATTAGATGGATTATAGAATCAATGAATTGTTATTGTACATACACTTTAAAATTTCAGCATCTTTCCAGGTTTGTTTATGTTATTTTTGGGTATTTTTATTTATTGGTCTTCAAAAAATTCAAATATTAATTTTATATATTATTTTAACAGCCATCACCTTGCCATTTCAAAATCCAGGAAAACATTTGCCATCCCCAAAACTTAGGGAAATATTTAAAATCACTCTGTCAACTCTCCTGCAACTTAAAGATTCTGCATATTGTCAAGATGATCATGTTCTGGTTATTGATTTTAGTTGCCTAAAAATTCTTTTCATTTCATTTGATATCACTGTTCTGATTTCTAGATGCAATCTTTGGATGCACTTGGAACACTGGAAATTTCGATGCTCGAGTTACATCAGGAAGCACAGGTACTGTGGGCTATTTACTTGATGTTTGTGCACATCTTCACTCAAATGAAAATATAGTGTGCCAGTATTTTTTATAACCACGACTAGAAAAAAAAATGTTTACTTTACTAAATGCATATTGAACATAGAAATATTGTAGATTTGAAAAGTTGTAAAAATATTTAACAAATGAATAAATTGGCAATACAACAGTAGAGTGTGATTTAGTATTCACAATTATCTAATGGGCATTTTCATCCTCATTAGTAAATATCAACGCTGGCTATGTCCTATCACAATAGCTAGCCCTTTCTCTTGAACTGAACTCTTCTGGGATCTAGATAACTTTCTGACGAGGAAGATCAGCATTATAATTCTTGTATATAAAAAATCTAAAGTGATGCTTTAGAACAATGGAATATTCTGTATTGTTTTTATCTCGGTTATTTCTGTACTGACACCAAGAGAGCTGCCTCCAAATAAATAAATTGTAAACTTCATGGAGGAAACAAAATCCTAGGTCATCTTTTTTATAATGTCACTGTAATGTCCCCATTTTTCTGAATAACGGCAGATATTGATATTTAGCTTATTTTATTGCCATAAGCTAAATAATGGAGTTATAAGGGAATAATAATTAAATTAATTATTATAAAGTTGTTTATTTTAAATAAATATCAAAAGAATAACTTTATTTTAATTAATTTAATTAAAGTGACTAAAATAAAAAATAACAATAAATATTAAAAAGTTATTAAATATTTTTGCTCACTTCATTAAATAATTTTGCCAAGAAGTTGGGCAACCCACTTGGAGGTTAAAAGGTGCGAAATTAAAAAAATAATAATAATAATATTTTATTCTTGTGTGGCCGCCCAAGGAGGAAAATAATTAATATTTATTTCAAATATTTAATTTGGATGTTGGTCGGCCTTTTTGGATGAGAAATAATTTAAAAATAAAAGAGAAATATTTTATCTAGGTCAGCTATGGGTGAGAGGTGGAAACTTGTATAAATACAAGTGCTTGGGAGGCATTGGATCATCATATTGAGCATACTTCATTTTTGATTGAGATTTTTTCTCTTGGCTACAATGAAAGTTGAGCATAGGACTAAGGACGAAAACCCTTGTGTTCAAGGTGAGTTGGACGAAAACCTAGCTCATTCATGGGTGATTCCATGACGGGGATCAAATTGTGCTTCGTTGTTATTCATTGGCAAAGAGGAGCAGATTACTTTATCCGGGTATTCAGACTAGATTTGAAGGAGGGCTTATTGGCAAGATTTTGGAGGCATATTGACTAGGGTTTCATCTTTCAGTTGGAGCGCCACACTTTGGAGGTGCCTTTTTATCATTTGAAGGTCAAAATTGCATGTACATTGGTATGTAAAAGCCCTATGTTTATAACAGATCATAACTGGGCAAGTTTGGCATGTTTGCCCATGATATTTTGATGTATTTGAAGGCTTCACATTTTTGAAAATGTAGCAGCAGATTTCTGATATGACTTTCCTGTCATTTTGATCATATTTTGGTATTGAATCATTGTGTAATTCATTGTATAATCCAATTATGATATTGGCACATGTAATGGCATGATTATTATGATGTTTCTGGGCATGTTAGTGGCTGTTATAAGTGTTTTCAGAATTGCAGAAACTAGGGTTTTAATCAGATTTGAAAATCAGATAATTTGGGTTAAAAATTTAGAATCCTAAATCAAAAAAATAGCAAATATCTTGTGTGGGATATTACAGTGGTATCAGATCCTAAATCTTGCTAACCTGGAGGATTTAGAGTGTTCATACACAGCCTCACGAAGTATGACCACATAGGTACTATACCCATTGCAGAGCAGATCAGCAAGGTAATACAGAAGAAGAGAATCCATTTGCAGGTACCCAACAAGAAATGGAGAGAGGTACAAGTGGAAGTCCTAGGAGACATGATCAGCAAAACATGGAAGACTTCTTGCACACTTTTGCCCAACAACAACAGCAAATGTTGCAAGCTTTTCAACAACAATTAGTTGCAGCGATTGGATAGTTGAGGGTAGATCAGCATACTCCAGGGGAGAACAGTTGTGCACGGAATAATAATACAAGTAGAACAGCTACCAATGTGGGTAGAATAGTTACTACCTAAGTCACCAGGTTCAAATTCGAATTTGAGTTCGACAACATTGAAATTCAGATGAAGTTCGACAAGGAAAAAATTCGAAAAGTATAAAATTCAGATTAAATTCGCCATATGTAATTTTTTTATTTTTATTTTTTATAATAAATATAAGTAATATATCCATACAATTGTCTAAATGGTTTAACATTGATAAATAGATTTGATTCATTACAAAAAGATGGCTCAGTATAAACCCGCATTTTATAGAAAAAAACTAAGTTGCGAATCGCATACAAGGACGGGTAGACTTCATGGGTACGGATAATTATATTTAATAATATAAGATATTATATTTAGTTTTATTATATATATATATATATATAACATTATATATTTAGAATTTATAATGTATTATTTAAGTTTCAACAAATGTCAAATTTATTAGACTATTAATTATTAAAAATTATTTATTATAATTTGTATTTATATTATATAAATATTAACATTGTAAAAAATTAAAAATAATTAAATTATAAATGGTAATTATAAAATAGTAATAATAATTTATAAATTTTATTATTATTATATAAATATTCAATAATATTAAACTAAGAATAATTTTTAAAATATTATTAATAGTATAGACTTATTTAAAATATTGATAATATTATTTAACCCAATAAATTATAAATCATTCGTGAATGAGTATTAGGAAATAAATAAATCGCGACTATTGAAATAATTTAAAAACCTGTAAAAATGGTGTCGCATGAGCGTCGCGTGCAAACCCTAGGCTCGTTTTTATCTGCAGACAGTGAAATGGACGCTGGAAACAATCTGAAATCGTTTTGGAATTAGCACGTGAGCTCTGGAATCGCATGGATACAGAACGATGGAAGGCAAAGCCATTTCAGAAGGAACAAACCCAATTCCAGAGCGTATCCATAGGGTTTTTGACTCTGAATTCCGATTCCAGTAACCTAAGCGCGTTTTTTAAAAAGCATTTTTTAATGGAAAAAAACTTTGCGTTTTCCGTACCACCGAATATGGCGAACATCAACGAATTTAAACCCTAAACTTGAAATTCGCCTAAATTTGAAATTCAAGCTTCATATTCGGCGAATACGGTGACATAGGTTACTACGGTGTTAGATAGACCTTTCTAGCCTACATTCCTACCTAGAGAGGAAGAAGAGGAAGAAGCGTCAACAGAAGAAGAGGAGCCACCCAATGAGTTTGTTATGATTCATAATGAGTACCGCTCCCTTCTAGAACATGTTAGAGAAGATTTATCTTTCGATCAGTACATAAGGTAGAGAAACTTTAATCAACCCAAGTACACTCCTAAGATGGACTTTGAGGTGAAGAATGAGCTAAGGAGGAAGAAGCTTTGCTTTTCTTGCAAAGAGCCATGGGAACCAGGACATAGATGCCTTCGGAAAGGCAAGGCACATCTCATAGAGGTCACTTCTGATGTGGAGAATGAGGTTATTGAGGACATCAGTTCGGAAAGTGATCTGGATCATACGAAGCAGCCACCTCAAAGCTTGAGCATAACACTATAGATGATACAGGACATGTTACCATTGCATCTATTTCAAGAGTACCTAAATATCATCCCTTTCGATTGAGAGGAGTCCTTAAGGGGTAGCGGGTCACTTGTTTGATTGATAGTGGAGCTACTCACAACTTCATTGACGAGGGTTTGGTTGTGAAGAGGGGACTACAGGCTAAGGATTTTGTAGGATTCAATGTGATAGTTGCAGATGGCTTTCCCATGAGTTGCACTAAGAAGGTACTCAACTTAGCATTTAGATGGGTGACTACACATTGACTGATGATTTCTATATGGTTGGACTTGGTGAGATTGACATCGTTTTGGGAGTCCAGTGGTTACAGTTGTTTGGCAGATACATATAGGATTTCCAAAAGATGGAGCTTGAGTTCATGTCCGATGGAAAGAAGATTGTGTTGAGAGCACTTTCAGATGGAGCACCTAGGGTTGTCTCAGCAAGGAGGATGGAGACATTGTTTAGGCATGGTGATGTTGCTTGGGCAGCCCAGTGTTTTATATCTTCCAAATCTTCTTCCAATAATCAAGAGTATCATGTGGATATCCAGTCAACGCTTGAGAAGAACAACATGGTGTTTGGAGACATTCCTCTTGGTAGACCACCAGATTGCAGATTTGAGCATGTCATTGAGCTAGTGGAGGGCTCCAAGCCCGTCATCACTACAACTTATCGTCATCCGTGGCACTTCAAGGAGGAGATTGAGAAGATGGTTAAGGAGTTACTTGAGATGGAGCATATTCGGTCAAGTTTCAATCCCTTTGCTTCTTCAGTTGTTTTGGTGAAGAAGGATGACACCATGAGGATGTGCATCGATTATAGGGCCTTGAATAAGAAGATGATGAAGAACAGGTACCCTACTCTGAGGATCAATGAGTTACTTGATGAATTACATGGGGCAGTGTACTCTAAGATTGATCTCCGTTCAAGGTATCATTAGATTCGTGTCTATGATGAGGATATTCATAAGACAACATTTAGATATCATTATGGGCACTCTAGTTATGCCATATGGTCTTGCTAACACTCCGGCTACATTTCAGTCATGCATGAATCACATTTTTCGTAAGCAATTACGTAAGTTTGTGTTGGTGTTTTTTGATGACATCTTGATATACAGTAAGACATGGGAGGATCATCTTCGGCATCTTGATGAGGTATTGAGTATTATGGAGGCACAATCATTGTATGCTAAGGCTTCCAAATGCAAGTTTGGGATGACTGAGATTCTCTACTTGGGGCATGTGATTAAAATTGATGGAGTCAAAGTTCACCTGGAGAAGATACAAGCTATTATGGATTGGCCACTACCAAGGAACATTTCAAACTTGAGAGGGTTCCTTGGGCTATGTTGCTACTACAGAAGATTTGTTAAGGGGTTTTCACAATTGGCAGCACCTATTACAAACCTCACTAAGAAAGGTGCATTCAGATGGTCGGATGAGGCTCAAGCTACTTTTGACAGGCTTAAGCAAGTGATGAGTTCTTGTCCTGTATTAGCATTACCAAATTTCACACAACCCTTTGTGTTAGAGTGTGATGCATCAAGAGAGGGCATTGGTGCAATTTTGATGTAGAATAGACATCCCATTGCATTTGAGACCAAAAAATTGAGGGATGTGGAGAGGCTTTATTCCACCTATGATAAGGAGATGCTCGCCATCATGCAAGCATTGGGGAAGTTTAGACAATACTTGGTGGGCAACAAGTTTGTGGTGAGGACGGACCACAATAGTTTGAAATATTTCCTAGAGAAAAAGGATTTGAATGAGCGCCAACAAAAGTGGGTAAGTAAAATTAAGGCATATGGTTTTGATATTGAATATGTTCAAGAAAGGGCATTGGTGCAGTTTTGATGTAGAATAGACATGCCATTGCATTTGAGAGCAGAAAATTGACGGATGTGGAGAGGCTTTATTCCACCTATGACAAGGAGATGCTCGCCATCATGCATGCGTTGGTGAAGTTTAGATAGTACTTGGTTGGTAGCAAGTTTGTGGTGAGGACAGACCACAACAGTTTAAAATACTTTCTAGAGCAAAAGGATTTGAATGAGCACCAACAAAAGTGGGTAAGTAAAATTCAGGCATATGATTTTTATATTGAATATGTTAAGGGTAAAAAGAATATTGTAGCTGATGCATTGTCCAGAAAACCCACACTTTGCTCCATGTCAAAGATTTCAGTTGATTGGAGGGGTCACCTTTTGGTCGAGTATTCCAAGAACACTTTTGCTTGGGAGATCATGGATAGTAGGATTCAAGATGACAGGTATAAGGTGATAGATGATGTGATATATTATAAGGATAGGATTTATTTGGTACCTGAATCTAAGTTGAAGGAGAAGATTTTGAGGGTCATTCATGACACACCTCTAGCAGGTGATCCAAGGTTCTTCAAAACCTACAAGGAGGTGAGAGAGATTCTCATGGAAGGGTCCCAAGGATGAGTTCTTGCAGCATGTTAGAGAATGTATGACTTGTTAGCAAAACAAGTTGGAGCATACTTTCCCAGTAGTTTTGTTTCAGCCATTGCCTATCTCAGTGCATAGGTGGGAAAGTATTTCAATGGATCTCATCACTGGTCTACCGAGAGTTTAAGGCAGGGATTGTTTATTTATGGTGGTCGATGAGTTGACCAAGTATGCACACTTCTTCGCGATTCCATCAGACTATTCAGCACTTCAGATTGCAAAGTTTTTCTTCAAAGAGGTGTTTAGATTGCATGGAGTCCCTAAGACCATTCTTAGTGATCAAGACAGCAGATTCCTTAGTGTGTTCCGGAAGGAGCTATTTCGATTAGCTGGCACTAAGTTGACACCGAGCACTAGCTATCACCCACAGATAGATGGACAAATAGAGATTGTTAATAAGTGGTTTGAGGGATATCTTCACAATTATGTTGTGGGGCAGCAGCGTGCTTGGATAAGGTGGTTACATTTGGACGAGTATTGTTATAATACCACCTATTACATGTCGATTTGCATGTCACCATTTAGGGCCTTGTATGGATATGATGCTTCATCTTTCTTTGACTAGGCCTTTGATGATAGCCAAGCTCCCTTAGTTAAGGAGTTGATGCATGTAGTCAGGATATCCTTAAGGCACTTAAGGATAAATTTTAGCAGGCACAAAATTAGCAAAAGATGTCTGTTGATACACACATGGTAGAGAGAACTTTTGAGGTTGGTGATTTGGTATTTTTGTGCCTTCAGCCATATAGAGAATCTACTTTGAAGAGAAGTGGTGCAGAATAACTAAAGCCAAGAGTCTATGGCCCTTACAAGATTATGAGGAGAGTTGGAGAGGTAGCTAGCATATGAGCTTGAGTTGCCAACAAATAGTAGGATTCATAATGCTTTTCATGTGTCTTGCCTCAAGAAGGCACTTGGACAACATGTTTCTTTTCCAGATCTTCCACCTCTTTGTGAAGGGGGTACCTTGATTTTGGTTCTTGACAATATCTTGGAGACAAGGGAGTAGTGATTGAGGAATAGGGTGATCCGTGAGTATTTGGTGCGATGGAGAGACTTGCCATTAGAAGATGCAACTTGGGAAGGAGAACACATTTTACAGCATCCAGGCTTGCGATTGCTTGAGGACAAGCAATCCCAGGAAAGGAGGACTATAATGTCCCCATTTTTCTGAATAACGACAGATATTGATATTTAGTCAATTTTATACCCATAAGCTAAATAATGGAGTTATAAGGGAATAATAATTAAATTAATTATTTTAAAGTTGTCTATTTTAAATAAATATCAAAAGATAACTTTATTTTAATTAATTTAATTAAAGTGACAAATAAAAAATAACAATAAATATTAAAAGGTCACTTTATTAAATAATTTTTCCAAGAAGTTGGGTGACTCACAAATAAAAAAGAAATAATATTTTATTCTTGTGTGGCCGCCCAAGAAGGAAAATAATTAATATTTAATTTGGATGTTGGTCGGCCTTTTTGGATGAGAAATAATTTAAAAATAAAAGAGATATTTTATCTAGGTCAGCTATGGGTGAGAGGTGGAAACTTGTATAAATGCAAGTGCTTGGGAGGCATTTGATCATCATATTGAGCATACTTCATTTTTGATTGAGTTTTTCAGTTTTCTCTCTTGGCTGCAATGAAAGTTAAGCATAGGACCAAGGACAAAAACCCTTGTGTTCAAGGTGAATTGGACGAAAACCTAGGTCATCCGTGGGTGATTCTGTGACGGGGATCAAATTGTGCTTCATTTTTATTCATTGGCAAAGAGGAGCAGATTTCTTTATCCAGGTATTCAGATAAGATTTGAAGGAGGGTTTATTGGCAAGCTTTTGGAGGCATATCGACTAGGGTTTCATCTTTCAGTTGGAGCGCCACACTTTGGAGGTGCCTTTTTATCATTCGAAGGTCAAAATTGCAAGTAAATTGGTATGTAAAAGCCCTATGTTTATAGCAGATCATAACTGGGCAAAGGATATTTTGATTTATTTGAAGGCTTCACATTTCTGAAATTGTAGCAGCAGATTTCTGATATGACTTTCCTGTCATTTTGATCATATTTTGGTATTGAATCATTGTGTAGTTCATTGTATAATCCAATTATGATATTGGCACATGTAATGGCATGATTATTATGATGTTTCTGGGCATGTTAGTGGCTGTTATAAGTGTTTTCAGAATTGCAGAAACCAGGGTTTTAATCAGATTTGAAAATCAGAAAATTTGGGTTAAAAAATTAGAATCCTAAATCAGAAAAATAGCAAATGTCTTGTGTGGAATATTACATTTTCGACAAAACCAAATTGATTCAGTGGCAATTCTCAAGTAAAATCATATTGGCTAAGACTCAATTAGCAAATTCGTGCCAGACTTTGCAAGCCTTTGTAGATATTTTAGAAAATTGATTCGTCTGTGTTCTAGTCACAAAGTGGATGCAAACTGTAATTGATGATAAAGTTTCCTGAGGACCTACTAAATTAGAATGAAAATGATTCAAAAAATATGCTGCACAGGTTAAATCCACACACAGTGCTTAACCATACAAATTATATGATATAAGATCAAGAAAATAGTTTTCTTAATTTGATCTTCAGAGGTTAGCTCTTTCTTATTAGCCTTCTAGACAAGTATGGTTCCTAACTCTCTTTGAGTGCATTTCTAATGCTTAAATGTTGTTTGATGATATTCTATGAGGGTCTTTCTCATTTTCATTATATTGCCACATTTATTCCAGTTGATGAGCATAGATTTGGTACTATTTCAGTTTGCTAAAAATCATGGATTATTCTCTTCCCAACTTTGATTTGGTGATTGCAAGTTATGTTAGAGATACATATCTTCTATTATGGATGATTTGTTTAACAAACTATATTTTAATCTCCTTGGTTTTATGAAGATCTATGCTTTACTCGCATTCATCTTGCAGGCACATAGAATTGACAATTTAAAAAAACTTACCTGAGTTACGCGTTATAGGAAATAGCAAGGTTGAAGAAGAATAGCTGTAACCTTACCTCTACGCCTATAACAATATAGAAGTTGTTGAAGAAAATTAAATGGCATAACATCACCAAGCATAAAATATTGGAAGGGAACTTGCTGAATTATGTACTTAATGTGCACAAATTGCATATGGACAACACTGAATTGCAAATGTGTCCCTTTGAAACCCTATGTCAGTGAAGATCCTTTCTTGGAACATTAGGGGCTTGAGCTCCCACAACAAACATATCTTCCTTAAAGATTTGATCAAAGCACAGCAAGCTGATTTTCTCCTCTTACATGAAACATATAGAAATATTAACAATTCAGATTATTCAGCCATATGGAGCCCTAAACAAAATCTATAATGTCCTCAAACATTTAAAGCTTGTAGCTCTACCTTTGACCAACATGGTTTTTATGGTTCTGCTGATCAATCATTTCCAAATTTAAGTTGGGATATGTTTTACTATGACTATGCCTCTATTATGGTCTCAAAGATAATAAGGAAAAATAAAGCTTATGTTCAAAACATCTGCACTTAATAATTGTCTTTGAACAACTGCACCAGACAACCAATGCAATGATTCAATTTGATAATGACCAACAACTAGAACCTGCTAACAGACAAGAGGTAGCTCAAATATTCTAACAGAAGAAAAGAACAAAAGATGCCTTGCTGAAACTCTTAAGCAAAAGGCTCAGCAAGGAGCTGCTAAAAGGTATCAAATGGCTTACCTCAACTGCACAGTAATCTGCACTTCGACAGGAATACCAGCCCAAAGGGTATTCCTCTCGCCAACCCAACTCAACGGAACCAGCTGCACCAAAACACTGAAGATGACACGAGGAGTTTGCCCTTCTTCCATTAAAAAAAATTCAATAGCCGCAAAGGGAAGGATGTTGATAGTCCTCTAAATAGAACTCTATATTACTTATCTTTGAATTATAAGTGTAATTCCATTGTATTTGTCCCTTTCTAGTCTTTTATATGCTTCACTTCGTAATCGGCTTTATGTCTCCCTCTTTTCGGTGCTCATAGCTATATACTGGTGTTGTTCAAAAACATTTTTTTCTAAATATATGCCTTTTTCCCCGTCTATTTTTGCTATTAGAGAGCAAAAGGCTTCTTTTGTAATATTTCCCTACTTTTAATATATTATTATCTTTTATAAATCAATGAAAAGAGTTGTCTTTGAGCAGTGCTTGCTCAAGAAAGATTCTATTAGATTGTTAATACCTAATACAAGCAATGCCGTAGGAAATATCAAGAAATAGAAGAAAAATATTTCAAGCTTCCCTAAAATTGTAAAATGCTCTTATGATTCAATACTATATAGACATTGTACTAACCACAATGCAAATGATTTTTTTAATTTTATTTTTAGCAATGAATTGAAAAGTTACAGAATAACTAAAAACATCTAAAAACAAATGCCTGTGACTTTTGCTGTTGATGAACATTTATCATGCAGGAGAAATCTGAAGATATAGCTAAGGCAGAAGAAGCTGTACGCAGGTGTATTTCTGCTATGAAGAAAGTAAGTGTAAGCTTCAAATAATTCAGACCATTAAACTTAACAATGTGTTGATCTAGGAACCTTTGATTTATTTCCATTACTGTTATATCAGTTTAAAATTTGATAGAAAATAAACACACTTTCACACAATAACCTATCCAGAATTGTTCAATTTCTTTCTAAATTTTAGCAATGTATCAGGCTTCAACCATACAATGCAAATGCATTGTTGCTGAAAATTACTCTACATGAAATTATTAAAAACGTCCTTTATATAATTTGTCTAATAAGAGATCTAAATTTTTTTCTTTCTCCGTACAATCTCTGTCTTACAGCCTGGAATTCCAGAGCAAATTCTGAAGTTAGAGCCCATTAGAAGAGAATACCTATCATGCCTGCAACATCTTATTAGTTTGCTAAGCCGAACTTCAGTTAAGAAAAATAAGCAGGTAAAAGAGGAGCTAAGACAGTTAAACAAGGAAATCGCTCAAATTGAAGCTGACCTTGGAATAAAGAGACCAAAACGATTCTTCTGGTAGCACCATTTTTCTATTTCCTATCTTGATTCTTTTTAAGTAAAATCTTTCTCGCTTGATATTGTTTCGAGCAAGTTTAAACATCTTGAAAATCTCAGAATTTGGTAGCTGGATGACTTACCATATTTGTGAAACTTCAACATTCTTTTTTAACAAAGGGAAAGAGTACTGCAATTTTTATGAGGTGTGGCTTTCCACATTCCTGGTAATTTGTATTTGCATTTCTTATTGGCTGAGAAGGGTTCCCGGTTCTTTATTAAAACGAATGGCAGTTCAGTTTTAATATTTAATTCATTTTTAACTGAAGCTCATAGATATCCTATATTTATTTTCTCAGCCCTCCTGATTTAACAGTTCTCCAATTGTATGGAATATGAACGGCATTTTTGTTCAGAAGCCTTCAAATGATCAAAGCATATGTTTTCTCTCATATAGTGCACATTATATGTAAACTGGAAACAATTTTTATGGTAATAAAGTTGGTAGTTATTTTGTTAGATAGATACTGTCAACTTAGAGATCGGCTAACATTTGACAGATACGGTATTAGCTATGCCCAAAGTAATGATTTTTACTCCGTAACTATTGTACTTGGAGTGAATGGTGGGAAACGCCGTTGTGAGGCCTCTCTGGGTGCATGTCCTTTCAATTCTAAATTGATTCAATTTTGAATATGTGCTTTTATCCTCTTAAGACCGACCCTAAAATATTACTTTTGTAAAAAATCATTTTGTTTCAAATCCTGAATTTGACTTTCCTATTTTGAAGCAAACACATTCTATTGTATTAATATCTCAGTGTTAACTGATGATTATGCACATTTCTCATTTGAGATCATAAATAATGAGCTCTACTTTATTTGTGTCTAAAATAATCAAATGAATCTATCAAACAAATAGTTGGAATCAATTGTAGGCTTGGGTTAGTTCAGTGAGAACTTCTAGTGCTGGATAAAAAGATTGTAATCATCCACATTATAATGTGAGAGAATTGTATAATACGTGAACCCTTGACTATCAAGGTTTTAGATTTGAAATAAGAAATGAAATGTAATTATAACTTGCTTTGAGGTTCTGAAGTCAGTCATATGTTGTTATAATTTAGCACATACATATTGAGTTTTTCAGCTTGTGTATCAAAGTTATGTTCACTATTGATTTTATGTGTATCAATGTAACTATTCTCCATTCCAATTGAAATTTGAAGAGCCCAAGTCATGTAGCTTGAGAACAAGTATTGGGTGAAATTGCTGATGTGAAGATAAACTAACCGATAGGTTGATGCGGTTTGGAACAACATTAAGGGGTACAAGGTCATATTGGATAAAATGTCATGCAAAATTGATTAACATGCTTCATCAAATAGGTTCTACAATATTCTTTGTTGTACCCCAAAATTAAAATTTTTGTTACACTTAGACATTTTGAAGAAATGAGTAAAAGTCTTGTTAAATCAGTCAAAAAAGTCAAAATTTGGGTGTGCACGTCTTGCATGAGGGGTTAAAACATGAAATTTCCAAAATCTGACGATCTGGGTTTGCTTAGAGCGACCTAATCTACAAAACCCAAATCTCAGTTTTTCATCCCTACTTTTTAGGAAAACTGTTATTTTTAGAAATTTTCTAAAAATAGTAACTTTTTTTAGGTTTTTATGGGTTTCTTTTGGAATGGATACTGGCAAAACTTTCTAAAAATAGAAAGTTAGTCCATCAGAGTTCAAACTGATCTTGATTGGCTCAAAATACTTCCATATCAGGCTGGTGTAGTCAGAATATCAAAAAGATTAGTTTTGCCCTAATGGGTCTATTCTGCTTTTTCAGAAGCATGTCAGGAGCTCTAAGGTCATCAATGAAGGTTTGTCAACTGCCAGGCGTCAGATTCAACACTTAAGCATTGAGCAAAAGGTGAGTTGGTGAGCAAGCACGAAGAACGAAGAAAGAAGGTGAAAACTGTGAAAAATATTCTAACACTGTTTGTCATGAGCGCCCCAGAAGGAAATAGGCGACCATCTTTTTAGGGCATTAAATGTTGAAATTAGGGTTTAAGCCTCCAATCAAAGTTGCTCAGTTCTCTTCCAGCTCCACAACGAATCCAACGGTGCAGTCAACGGATCATCCAGTCGCCCAAGATTCAGAGCTAAACAAGGAAGATCCAAACAGAAGTCAGAATGAAAAACATGGAAAGTATCAAAATTTGACTAAGTATGGGAACTTTGGGCACCCCAGGTGAAGAGGGGCGCCTAGCTTTTTGGAGCACCCAACTCAGCAGTTAGGGTTTGTGAATATGCTCAATCTTTTCAGTATTCATCTAGCATCGCAATGCCTGTCTCCGTTAGAGCATCTGATTGTCCAATCTCTGACAGATTCAGATCAAAGTGGAACATACAGAATGGAGGTTTGAACTTGAAGATGAAAATTAGATGAAAAATGGTTAAGTATGGAGCAAATGAGCACCCCAAGAGAGAAGAGGCGCCCAAGTTTTCAAGGGCCTAAACAGATGAATTTGCAGATGTAGCTCTAATGTGATTTCTTCAGAGTTGATCAGGCTCTCCAATCAGATCTTCAGCACGTCAATTGGAGTTTACAGTCGCCAGATACGAGAAGCTTAACAGAGGGTTTGATGAGAGCTAAGAATTGAGATTCAAAAGCAAACATGAGAAAGTGAAAAATAGTCTAACTCTAGTGAGTTTGGGCGACCCAACTTGCCAGGGGCGCCCAAGCTTTTAAAGGCCCAAATTCAACTGTTTGATGAAGTTTCTCCTAGGAGACCCCGCTTAATATCTCCTCAGCTTCGCAACGAGCATAACCATCAATCAATCTGATGCCTGGATCACCAAATTCGACAAGATCATCTGTAGAAGAGGAGTTAATGAAGAAATTAAAAAATATTCTAAGTCTGTGAAGGATGGGCGCCCCTGGAGAGGATGTGCACTGATGAATTTGAAGGTCAAAACGAAGTTTCTCGCCAGAGGCGCCTCCAGAACAATCTTCTCAAAACGGGTCAGGCTCTGCAATGAATCATTCAGCTTGCTCATCAAATTAGTCTGCAAACCGGAAATCGAGGTCAAAGTAGGGGGTTAAGGTTGTGTAAAGTTGAAAATATGAAAAAAATGACTAATACTCCTTGAAGTGGGCGCCCCTAGCCAAGAAGGGCGCCCAACTTCCCATGCCTCAGTAAAATTTTCAAGATTTTCAAAGTTTTCAAGTTTGTGAGATGAAAGATGGACGTCCAGGTTTAATGAACAGAGGTTTTTAGGGTTTTAAGGATGAAAGCAAAAGAAAGTAAGCTTATTTCAAACCCTAAGTCTATTTAATACATCACTTCAATGCAAAATTCATAATTTTTGCAGGTGGCGTCCCAAGGAGAAAGATGGAGCAGCAAGTTTGAAGAGTTTTTCATGATTCAAGAACTCAAGTTTGCTGGTTATTCATCAAAATTTTCAGACCAGCAACATAAACCATCACTTTTTCATGTTTTTTCATCCAGAAGATCAAATTTTTGAAGGAGAAGATTAATAATTTTCATTTTCAGCTTTCTGGGTCTCCTCAATTCATTCTTCTAAAGAAATTTTTGCAGAAATTTTTGAAGTTGCAGCAAGTTGCTTTTTCTTGCATGTCAGGGAAATCTTCAGGGTTTGCAGATTTTGATCATCTGGGTCCTTCCAAAACAGTCTTATGAAGAAAACCCATTTCACAGCTTTTTTCAAGCAAATTTCAAATTCTAGGGTTGGCTGCTGTTTCGATCAACCATCAGCATTTTTCAAATCTAATCAACTAGGTCTATTTCTAATTGCATTCTGAACAAAACCCAGGTGCCAGCTTTTTTCGTGAAAACTTGAAGAAATTAGGGTTTGTTATTTTTTAGTCTAAAATCAAAATTTTCAAAAAACGAACAATCTGGGTTGTCTTGCAACGAAATTCTAAGCAAAACCCATATCTCAGAAAAAATTTCAAAAATTTGTCCGTTGGAAGAAGAAAAATCATCATTCTAAAAATAGTAAGTTGTTCAAAACTTGTCCGAACCTAGGCTAGTTTACAGTCATTCTTCAAGGTTTTCGAAATGGAATACACTCCCAATGATTTCAAGACCAAATCAGCTCTCTACCATGATTTCATCAAAACAGTTGAGATGGACTTGCATCACATCAAGTCAGTGTTTGATCTACATGCTTTGGAGAGCGCAGGCAACACTTCAATCAGAAACTTGGGACACTCTAGACTCCTCACAACAGCGTCTATTCCTATATCAGTTAAGAGCCTTGAGTTCGTAATTGCTTGCATCAAGCATTACAATCTAGCTACAAGGGAGATTCAATCAGTTGATGGCAAATTGATATGCAGTTTGAGACCTGATATGATTGAGAAATATTTCTCCATTCCCCCTTGGCCTGAAAGTGTCACTATCTCAAAGGGCGAATGTGAGAGGATGTGGGAGATGCACAAGGACAAATACAACAAGAAGATTATGCAAGTTGGATGAAAGAAAAACTTAAGACTCTGCCAAGTCACCTTGCCATGATGTCAGCAAGATTTGAAAAGATAGCCAATGAGGTCGAAGATTTCCTGAGATCAATTGCAAATGGAGAAGATATCTTGGAAAAACGCAACTTTGCTATTGATGGGATAGATGCACCGAACCGGGACACAGTTTCCTGCTTTTTAGCGGATGTGATTGAGATTTGAAATGGCTTTCATCTATAAGCTTTCTCTTCACTTTATTTCTATTCTTGGAGCAATTCTTATCCATTCTTTGAAGAAGAGAAAAAAGATAAATGTAATAGTTGGCATTTTCCACTTTTTCTGCTTTCTTAGGTGTTAGATGTTATCTTCTTTCTAGATTTAGAAATAAAGCTTGTTTGCTGAGCAAGCCCTAGATTGTAAAAGCAAGGAGATTTTAGGGTTCCCTACTCCTCTGCTTTCCTATAAATAAGAGCCTTTGCTCATTAGTTTTTTTTAACCATGCTAGTGATAACAAAACACTGAGTCTATTGTGCCTTCTATTTGTTATTCAAGTGATGTTCAATTGTTTTATGATAGCGAATTGTTGAGTCTCTTTTAGCGAACAAGGAGTTATTGTAATTGATGTTCTCTTTGTGTAAGAACAAGTTTGCAAGCCTCTTTAGCTACAAGTTTTTGTTTCGTGCATGTGTTAGGATAATCTTTTGTTCTAGAAGTTTGAGAAATAAAATCATGAGCCTCCTTTGCCTTGGTATAATGTCTCATATTTTTGTTATTTGTGTTATGCTTTTGTGATCTTAATTTCAGCTTACATTGAAGTGTGTAGATGTTTGTTGGGAAAGAGTTTATCGAAGCACTTTGTCAGAGAATCAATCTTGTTCATTTCTAGTTTCTCTTGCTCTGCGTATTACTTGAGAAGTTAGAAACGTTTTTAGCTTAAGTTAGTCTTAGTTGAAGTTCTTAATTAGAAAATCTCAGCTGTGGCGTTTGTGTTTAATAAACCTTGTGCTCTAGCTGATCAAAAAGATAGGCAACTTAGTTTTTAGTTTACTTTCTTTCAACACCATCAGCAAGAGGGAGCTTCCCCTCCTAATTTGAAGAGCAATTTTACTGTGCATAGCTGTCTATTTCAAATACACATTCCAGAGGTGCGAATTTAAACGCCAACAGTTTTTTGGTGCCCATCGTGGGGCACGAGGCATTAAACAACAAAGAAAGCTTAGGCTTTATGTCAGGGGTATGACTCTCTAGCATCCTACTGCTTTGGTTCAACAGCCTGATCTTACACCTCCAGTTATCCAGCCGAATTTCCAGATAATTGAAGGAGAGTAAGTAGACATCATCAGCAACCTAAGGAGTTTCATCTTTGAGAAGAAGGAGACCCCTGCTCAATGGAGAAACGTCATTATTCTAGACAAGGAGGAAGAGAAAGCCGATATTGCAGCCAGAAGCCCTGTCTTGCCACTACTCGTGTGGGTCTAGACAATCTTGGCTTACATAGTCTATACGAGGAGGAGAACAAGAACAAATATGTTCTTCCAAGAAGTTGATCCTTTCCTTCCGTAGACACATCCTATAGAAGTTGGAGAGTCGTCCTACACAGTTCCTGAATTCAACATAGTTCCTGAGTTCAACACCATACCTGTGTTCAAGGAAGAACCTGAAGCAATGGGTGATAATAACAACAACAACAATTGCAATCGCAATCGGAGAAGAGGTCCCCCACTACCTTGGGGTGATAATATCAGACCTTTGGCCCTAGGAGCAAATCATGAATTACCTAAGGGATCGAGAAAGCACTTTCCTCGGTTCCAAGGTGACGAAAGTCAACATCTTGATAATCATCTTTCAGCCTTTTCAACAACTTGCGTTGTTCTGCATGTAGCTCATGAAGACATTGTTGTATGTCTCTTTGTTGAGACTCTCGTGAGAGCTGTTGCCAAATGGTTCAATCATCTGGAGCCGGATTGTATAACCAACTGGGATAATATGAACGAGAAGTTTCTTGCAAGGTTCAAGCCAGCTGAAGATAGCCACCAATTGTTCACCCAACTCTCAAATTCAAAGGAGGACAACGAACCAATGAGGGAGTTCGTGGCAAGGTTTAACCGCCTGGTCACTCGTCTCTCATACACACTCAATCCATCGCCTGAGATCCTGTTAAACAATTTTGTCAACACGTTGCCATCAGAGATAACCTTTACCCTGAGATCGGCTAATGAGACAAAACTGGAAGATGCACAACAAGGTGCCATAGAAATTGAAGATAACATGATCACTTCAGGAAAGATCAAAGGAGATGCTATTAGGCCTTTGGTTCAGAGTTTTGCTGATCCGTTACTTCAAAGGGTTGCTAATGAAGTGACTATTCTCAAGGGGCAATTGCCACTCCATCCTATGCCTCTTGCTCAAGTTGCACCACCACCTGCCTTGCCTGCACCACAATCGTACCAAGCACCACAACAGCCTTATCAGCCTCAACAACCGTACCAGCCGAGGAGAAATAACTTTCAACCTTACAACAATTACAAGCCACGAGGGCCAACTCCACGAAGGAAAGCGGCTAACAATACACAAAATGTTGTGTTTTGCTCTTTTCATGATTCCATTGAACATATCGGCGCCACTTGTCCCAAAAATGTCAGAATGAACAAGATAATGGGATATGTCGAAACTACACCTGCACCAAGTTTCGTACCAACTCCAAGTTTGAATGTTGTCTTACCTCAATCAGACAACTTCGATGGCGACTCCGCAACGGCCTACTTTGAAAGTGAACCTGATTTTGAAGATCAAGAAGAAGATGTTCATCAGTACTCTCTCGTAGTAAATCCTGATAATCATACGACTCCTATGTTCACCAGAGCTCAACATTTGAGAGCACAAAGAGAAGAAGAAGAAGAGAGACTGAAGGTACCAAAAGATAAAGAAAAAGGAAAAGAAGTAGCTTCTACTTCTAATGTTAAGTCTTCTCAAGAGAACGTGAAAGCAATTGCTGAACTCGTACTCAACAAATTTTGATATTGTAGATTCCTTGATGAAAAACAAAGTGCAGATTTCTCAGTTAGAGTATCTCCAAGATCATCCGGAGCAAATGGACCGACTTCTCAAATTTGTGAAGAAAGGACCTATCAAGCAGCCCACATTGCTCGAATCATCTATTCCGGCAGAAGACAAGCCTAAGCCCTTCCATATTTCTCTGTATATAGGGGGTTACAAGTTGAGCAATTGTATCATCGATTTTGGAGCTTCGGACAAAGTCATGCCCCTACAAGTGATGAATGCTCTAGGACTTTTGTGCACCAGGACAAGGGACAAATGTTACTCACTAGAGTCCAAGTCAGTGTCGTTAGTCGGACAATTGAAGGATGCTCAAGTAAGGTTGATGGCCTGTCCTCAAAAGAAAATCATGATGACCGTCCTGGTAGCTGACATTCTAGCTAGTTACGGGATGCTACTAAGCAGAAGCTTTTGCAAGGACCTCGGTGGAGAGATTCAAATGGATTGGTCTTCCGCGAACATTCCATTGAAGAATGGAACTTTCAAGTTGGAACCAGAGCCCAAGTCTTGATTTGCGGTCGTGAAGTCTCAAGATCCTCAAGCTCAAGTTCTATATCAAGAAACAAGTCTTGGTACTTATGCCATGCTGTTAGAAATACCTAAAGAAAGTGAAGAGACCGCGTGTACCACAAAGAAATCAGTAGATGATCCTAAGCTATGGACTTTGTAGTTGGATGGTAGTTGTTCTACTGCTAGTTCTGGAGTGGGAGTTGTGATAATTTCTCCAAAAGGACGATTGTATCCATTTGCATACCGCTTACAATTTGAATGTACAAACAACACGGCGGAATA
Source organism: Sequoia sempervirens (assembly GCA_007258455.2). Lineage (NCBI taxonomy): Eukaryota > Viridiplantae > Streptophyta > Pinopsida > Cupressales > Cupressaceae > Sequoia > Sequoia sempervirens. Next base: position 182,255 of record VDFB02269703.1, on the reverse strand, counting down.
TGAGGCGCTTTTATTAGGTCTCAGAAATGCAAAGGACATGGGTATTAAACATCTCATAGTTGAAGGTGATGCGGAGCTCATTGTAAAGCAAGTCAGAGATCAATTCAGAGTGAAAGCAGATCGTCTTCGACACTATAGAAATAGGGTGTGGAATGCAATAGATTGGTTTGAAGCTTTTGATATCAAGTACATTCCACGTCTAGAAAATAGCAAAGCAGATGCCCTTGCGGTGTCGGCTTCACTTTTCATGCCACATTCTGACTTTCGTCAGAATGCATTTTCCATTGAGTTAATATACAAGCCAGTTGTACCTGACAACTGTGATAATTGGCAAGTCTTTAACGACGATGACCACATTAAGGAGTTTCTTGTTATGGGAGATAATTTTAAAGAATTGTTTTTTGAGGGAAGTTCATTTACTCACAAAGAAGCAGTAACAAAAGCCTCTGATGCACCAAAGATTGCTGAAGACAAAGGAAGTCTAGAAGAGCCAAATTCAAGCATTATCTAGTTGAAAGGAAATAAGATTCGCAAGGGCTTGGTTTCCTTGGAGAATATTTTTGACAGGCACGACAGATACATACAAGATCAAAGAAACTCAAGCAAGAGAACCTCTGCTGAATATCAACAAGTGAACATTGGTACAGTTGACAAGCCACGACTTGTTAATCTGGGTACATGCTGCACTGCAGAGGAAAGTGAGAGGTTCATCTCTTTGTTCAAGCAATACTGAGATGTCTTCGCTTGGTCATACGAAGATTTGAAAGTTTTTACACCAAGAGAGTTGTCTCACACAATTCCTCTTAAACCTGAAGCGAAGCCCTTCATGCAAAAGCAAAGACACTACAATCCGTGGATTCAAGATACCATCTATGCGGAGATCCAGAAGATGGTGAATGCAAAGATCATCTTTCCAATCCATCATTCCACCTGGGTGTCGAATATAGTTCCTTTGCGCAAGAAGAACGGAGAAATCAGAATTTGCGTAGACTTTAGGAACTTAAATCAATCATCTCTTAAGGATAACTATCCTTTGCCGATCATGGAGCACACCTTGCAAACGGTTACTGGTTCAAAGATGTCCTTATTGGATGGTTTTTTTGGTTATAATCAAATTGCAGTAGCTGAGGAAGATCAGTTCAAGACGACATTCACAACCCCGTGGGGTACATTTTCATATGAAAGGATGCCCTTCGGCCTCATCAACGTCGGTGCTACGTTTCAGAGAGCCATGGATTTGGCATTTGGAGACTTGAGAAACAAAGTTATTGTTGTCTATCTAGACGACCTCACTATTTTCTCAAAGACACGAGGAGATCATTTTTCACATCTAGGGAAGGTCTTCGAGAGATGCAGATACCATAAAATATTGTTGAATCCCAAAAAGTCCATCTTTGCGGTGATGGAAGGAAAGTTGCTTGGTCACATCATCTCCAAGGAGGGAACTCGAATTGACCCAAGCCGGGTCGAAGCTATCAAAAGTTTGTCCCTTCCAACAATCAGAACAAGGGTACACTCTTTCTTTGGTAAAGTGAATTTCATATGAAGATTTGTATCGGATTTTTCTAAGTTGACTAAAGATATATCTGCTATGATGAAGAAGACTGTTTTCAAGTGGACAGAAGAAGAAAAGAAGGCGTTTGCAATAATAAAAGAAGCCATCAATCGAGCTCCAGTGCTAGTCCGTCCTGGTTTTGAAAATGAGTTTATCGTTTATTGTTATGCATCAGAGCATACTCTATCTGCCATTCTGACACAAAAGTTAAATGAAGAAATTGAATCTCCAATAGCTTTCATGAGCGTCAGTTTCAAGGACAGTGAATCAAGATACTCTCAGATTGAAAAGAATGCCTATGCAGTGGTCTGAGCTATAAAGAATTTCAGATTTTATATCTTGAATACTCACACCATTGTGTATGTCACAGATCCAACAGTGAAAAGTGTGCTAACTCAACAGGAGATGGGCACGAAGAGAGGAAACTGGGTCGTGAGGGTGCAAGAATATGACTTGGAGATCGAGCCGACCAAACTCATTCGCGGGAGAGGTCTTTGTCAATTGATAGCAGAAGATGGTGATAAGAAGCTTCAGTCATAGGTATACCTGAGATTGAACCTGAAGTTAAAGAGGATCTTCCCATGGTCCTATTGATTGAATCTTCAGGAGAATGGTTTATTGAGATATGGTATTACCTAACATACGGTGATTGTCCGAGTCACCTGAACAAGCAACAGAAAAGAACGCTAAAGCTGAAAGCACAAAATTATGTAATCACCAACGTCCTATACAAGCGGGGGCTTGACGGAACATTTTTGTTGTGTGTTACCAAAGATCAACAATGACGCTTGCTAGAAGCTTTCCACAATCAAGCATGCGGTGGCCATTTTTCTGCAAAGGTGACAACTTTCAAAATCTTGCGGGCACAGTTCTTTTGGCTGACCATGTTCTGCGATGCATATGAGTGGGTGCACAAATGTCAGTTGTGTCAACAGTTTGTTGGAAAAACAAAGTTGGCAGCTGCTCCTCTCAAGCTAGTTGTTATAGATGCTCCATTTCAGCAATGGGGTTTAGATTTTATTGGCCCAATCAACCCACGATCCAGCAAGGGGCATATTTATGTCCTTACAGCCACTGATTATTTCACTAAATGGGTTGAGGCCATTCCCACCAAGCGAGCTACATCTGAGGTCGTGTGTGAGTTCTTGAAGGAAAACATTGTCACGCGCTTCGGGGTGCCTTGCAAAATTGTGATAGATAATGCAACATGTTTCTCATTCGAGGAGCTAATGGAGTTCTATTCCAATCACAGTATCACACTATCTCATTCATCAAATTATTACCCCTGGGTAATGGACAAGCTGAATCATCGAATAAGAACATTGTCACAATCATCCGCAAGTTGGTTGATTCCAGTCAACGGACTTGCCATAAGATGCTCTATGATGCTCTTTGGGCCAACAAAATTACTCCAAAGAGAGCCATTGGTACCTCACCCTTTATCCTCCTGTATGGTACAAAAGCAATGATACCTATCACGCTAGAGTTGTCCACTTTGCAGCTGGTGACCACAATAGAAGATGGAAAGTTCACAGATCCTATTCAAAAGCACATTTTGTACCTGAAAAAGCTTCAAGAAGAAAGGGTGGAGGTGGTAGATAGAATCACTCAGCTGTAGGAGCGAGTGAAGAAAAATTTTGACAAGAAAGCTTGCCAACGAGATTTCGAGGTTGGAGATCAAGTCCTCCTATGGGATAAAAGACATGAGCCCAAGGGAATGCACGACAAATTTGATTCCTTGTGGCTAGGACCATTCAGAATTCACGAGCTCATAGGAGAGAACACCTATATTCTCTCGCGCTTGGATGGAAGTCTCCTCCCTCTACCACATAGCAGGCAGTACCTAAAGCACTTCGTCCCTTCGGGGGTGGAGTAAGTTTCCTAAAAAAACAATCTTTGTAAATATTTTTCTTTGTTTTTCGTGATGTGTTTCCCCTTTCTGTGATGTGAACATTATGTTGTGTTTCCCCTTTTCGTAATAGTCTTGTCATGTTATAGGTGATTAGGAGTATTGTTTTAGGTGATTTTTTAGGGAAGTCCAACTATTAGGTGACTTGGGGAAAGTCTTGCAAATAGGTGATTAGGAAATGATGCTGACTCCGATACCCAATGGACAAAGCACTGGCCTATGCTCAAAACTCTAGAGATTCTATGGTTCTCCTATGCTGTAAGTATCCGCCATGGTCCCCAAACAGAGCCAATGTTGTACCCCAAAATTAAAATTTTTGTTACACTTAAACATTTTGAAGAAATGAGTAAAAGTCTTGTTAACTCTATCAAAAAGGTCAAAATTTCAGTGTGCATGTCTTGCATGAGGGGTTAAAACATGAAATTTCCAAAATCTGACAATCTGGGTTTGCTCAGAGTGACCTAATCTACAAAACCCAGATCTTAGTTTTTCATCCCTACTTTTTAGGAAAACTGCTATTTTTAGAAATTTTTTTAAAATAGTAACTTTTTATGGGTTTTTCTGGGTTTCTTTTGGAACGGATATTGGCAAAACTTTCAAAAAATAGAAAGTTGGTCCATCAGAGTTCAAACTGATTTTGATTGGCTTATAATACTTCCATATCAGGCTGTTGCAGTCAAAATATCAAAAAGATCAATTTTGCCCTAATGGGTCTATTCTGCTTTTTTAGAAGCATATCAGGAGCTCTGAGGTCATCAATGGAGGTCTATCAGCTGCCAGGCGTCAGATTCAACACTCAAGCATTGAACAGAAGGTGAGTTGGTGAGCAAGCACGAAGAACGGAGAAAGAAGGTGAAAACTATGAAAAATATTCTAACACTGCTTATCATGGGCACCCCAGAAGGAAATAGGAGCCCATCTTTTAAGGGCATTAAATGTTGAAATTAGGGTTTAATTCTCCAATCAAAGTTGCTCAGTTCTCTTCTAGCTCCGCAACAAATCCAACGGTGCAATCAACGGATCATCCAATCGCCCGGGATTCAGAGCTGAACAGGGAATATCCAAACAGAAGTCAGAATGAAAAACATGAAAATTATCAAAATTTGACTATGGGAACTTTGGGCACCCTAGGTGAAGAGGGGCGCCCAGCTTTTTCGAGCACCTAACTCAGCAGTTAGGGTTTGTGAATATGCTCAATCTTTTCAATATTCAGCCAACTTCGCAACGCCTGTCTTCGTCAAAGCATCCGACTGTCTAATCTCCGGCAGATTCAAATCAAAGTGGAACATACAGAATGGAGGTTTGAACTTGAAGATGAAAATCAGATGAAAAATGGTATGGAGCAAATGAGTGCCCCAGGAGAGAAGAGGTGCCCAAGTTTTCAAGGGCCTAAACAGATGAATTTGCAGATGTAGCTCTAACGTGATTTATTCAGAGTTGATCGGGCTCTCCAACGAGATCTTCAGCACGCCAATTGGAGTTTATAGTCGCCAGATACGAGAAGCTTAATAGAGGGTTTGATGAGAGCTAAGAATTGAGATTCCAAAGCAAACATGAGAAAGTGAAAAATAGTCTAACTCTAGTGAGTTTGGGTGCCCCAGCTTGCCAGGGGCGCCCAAGCTTTTGAAGGCCCAAATTCAACTGTTTGATGAAGTTTCTCCCGAAAGACCCCTCTTAATATCTCCTCAGCTTTGCAATGAGCATAACCATCAGTCAATCCGATGCCCGGATCACTAGATTCGACAAGATCATTTGTAGAAGAGGAGTTAATGAAGAAATTAAAAAATATTCTAAGTCTGTGAAGGATGGGCGCCCCTGGAGAGGATGTGCACTGATGAATTTGAAGGTCAAAACGAAGTTTTTCACTAGAGGCGCCTCTAGAACAATCTTCTCAAAATGGGTCAGGCTCCGCGATGAATCATTCAACCTGCTCATCATATTAGTCTGCAAGCCGAAAATCAAGGTCAAAGTAGGGGGTTAAAGTTGTGTAAAGTTGAAAATATGAAAAAAAATGACTAACACTCCTTGAAGTGGGCGCCCAACTTCCCATGCCTTAGTAAAATTTTCAAGATTTTCAAAGTTTTCAAGTTTGTGAGATGAAAGATGGACGTCTAGGTTCAATGAACAGAGGTTTTTAGGGTTTTAAGGATGAAAGCAAAAGAAAGCAAGCTTATTTCAAACCCTAAGTCTATTTAATACATCACTTCAATGCAAAATTCATCATTTTTGCAGGTGGCGTCCCAAGGAGAAAGTTGGAGCAGCAAGTTTGAAGAGTTTTTCATGATTCAAGAACTCAAGTTTGCTGGTTATTCATCAAATTTTTTGGACCAGCAACACAAACCCTCGCTTTTTCATGCTTTTTCATCCAAAAGATCAAATTTTTGAAGGAGAAAATTAATAATTTTCATTTTCAGCTTTCTGGGTCTCCTCAATTCATTCTTCTGAAGAAATTTTTGAAGTTGCAGCAAGTTGCTTTTTCTTGCATGTCAAGGAAATCTTCAGGGTTTGCAGATTTTGATCATCTGGGTCCTTCCAAAATAGTCTTCTGAAGAAAACCCATATAACAGCTTTTTTCAAGCAAATTTCAAATTCTAGGGTTGGTTGCTTTTTCGATCAACCATCAGCATTTTTCAAATCTAATCAACTAGGTCTATTTCTAAATGCATTCTGAACAAAACTCAGGTGCCAGCTTTTTTCGTGAAAAATTGAAGAAATTAGGGTTTGCTGCTTTTTCAGTCTAAAATCATTTTTTTCAAAAAACGGACGATATGGGTTGTCTTGCAATGAAATTCTAAGCAAAACCCATATCTCAGAAAAAATTTCAAAAATTTGTCCGTTGGAAGAAGAAAAATCAGCATTCTAAAAATAGTAAATTGTTCAAAACTTATCTGAACCTAGGCGATTTTACAGTCATTTTTCAAGGTTTTCGAAATGGAACACTCTCAATGATTTCAAGACCAAATCAGCTCTCTACCATGATTTCATCAAAATAGTTGAGACAGACTTGCATCACATCAAGTCGGTGTTTGATCTACATGCTTTGGAGAGCTCAGGCAACACTTCAATCAGAAACTTGGTACACTCCAGACTCTTCACAGCAGAGTCTATTCCTATATCAGTTTAGAGCTTAAAGTTCGTAATCGATTGCATCAAGCATTACAATCCGGCTATAAGGGAGATTCAATTAGTTGATGGTAGATTGATATGAAGTTTGTGACCTGATATGATCGAGAAATATTTCTCCATTCCCCCTTGGCCTGAAAGTGTCACTATCTCAAAGGGCGAATGTGAGAGGATGTGAGAGATGCACAAGGACAAATACAACAAGAAGATTATGCAAGTTGGATGAAAGAAAAACTTAAGACTCTGCCAAGTCACCTTACCATGATGTCAGCAAGATTTGAAAAAGTAGCCAATGAGGTCAAAGATTTCCTGAGATCAATTGCAAATGGAGAAGATATCTTGGAAAAACGCAACTTTGCTATTGATGGGATAGATGCACCGAACCCGGACACAGTTTCCTGCTTTTTAGCGGATGTGATTGAGATTTGAAATGGCTTTCATCTAGAAGCTTTCTCTTTGCTTTCTTTCTATTCTTGGAGCAATTCTTATCCATTCTTTGAAGAAGAGAAAAAAGATAAATGTAATAGTTGGCGTTTTCCGCTTTTTCTACTTTCTTAGGTGTTAGATGTTATCTTCTTTCTAGATTTAGAAATAAAGCTAGCTTGTTGAGCAAGCCCTAGATTGTAAAAGCAAGGAGATTTTAGGTTTCCCTACTCCTCTGCTTGCCTATAAATAAGAGCCTTTGCTCATTAGTTTTTTTTAACCATGCTAGTGATAACAAAACGCTAAGCTTATTGTGCCTTCTATTTGTTATTCAAGTGTTGTTCAATTGTTTTATGATAGTGAATTGTTGAGTCTCTTTTAGCCAACAAGGAGTTATTGTAATTGATGTTCTCTTCGTGTAAGAACAAGTTTGCAAGCCTCTATAGCTGCAAGTTCTTGTTTCGTGCATGTGTTAGGATAATCTTTTGTTCCAAAAGTTTGAGACATAAAATCATGAACCTCCTTTGCCTTGGTATAATGTCTCAGATTTCTGTTATTTGTGTTATGCTTTTGTGATCTTAATTTCAGCTTACATTGAAGTGTGTAGATGTTTGTTGGGAAAGAGTTTATCGAAGCACTTTGTCAGAGAATCAATCTTGTTCATTTCTAGTTTCTCTTGCTCTACGTATTACTTGAGAAGTTAGAAATGTCTTTAGCTTAAGTTAGTCGTAGTTGAAGTTCTTAATTAGAAAATCTCAACTGCGGCATTTGTGTTTAATAAACCTTGTGCTCTAGCTGGTCAAAAAGATAGGAAACTTAGTTTTTAGTTTACTTTCTTTCAACACCATCAGCAAGAGGGAGCTAGCCCTCCTAATTTGAAGAGCAGTTTTACTGTGCATAGTTGTCTGTTTCAAATATGCATTCCAGAGGTGTGAATTTAAACACCAACATTCTTCACCTTAAGTGTTGTAGACATGTATTGGCCAAATTTGCATGCATTAATGCCGAGAACATAGCCAACTACTCTAAGGGAGGTTCAAAACTGGCAAAAACAAAATGTTATTGACTATCCTCTTATAGCCGCACATTACATGCACTTGAGAGATTCAATATTCAAAATGAAAATTGGAAAAAGGAATGAATGTTAAAGATTACTAGTACAGAGATGAGTGGCAACATAGGGGCTCACCGCATATGCATGGATTCATATGGATACATAAATATGGACAATATTGATTGGTCAAATTTAGAACAACGGAATAGTGTTGAAAGATATTTCCATTGTATTGTTCAAGCATGGAATCCTAGAGAAGAACCACATCAATGAAACATACAGGCATGTTTGAAAAACATTGGATGTATACATGCAATATATTAAACAAATTATTTGTAGTCTATGATATAACTAATATATTTGTATTTCCAATTATAGGCATTCCACAAAAATTCTCAGCATCCATGTCTTAAAAATACAAGACAATTTGCAGAGATAAATGTTGACCATGACTATGAAGAGGTCCTAAATTGTGTATAGTGACACACAATGTGTAGGGAAGGTGCATGCCTATAAAAAAAAGAGGAACAATGGTTTGTCGGTAACTATTTTAACAAATTCAAATATTTAGATTAAAGTGAATATAATAAAATTATGAAGTACTAAAATAGATGACATATTTACATTAATTATAGGCATAATGCTCCATGGCTATTGAGTTTGGAGGGATCCAAATTATATGAAGATATAGAAACAGGTGAACAAAAATTGAGCCAACCAGAAATAATGATAGAGTAAACTCGCACAATTGCTACATATTGCAATGGTGGAGAGCAAATATAGATTGGTAACTTGTGCTTTCCAAACATGTCATCAAATATATTATAAAGTATGTAGCAAAAGTAGAAAAATCTCTAAAGCATACCACCAAATGTCGATGTGTCTTGCAAACATAGAAAACATTGATGATTTAGCTACAAGAGCATATAGAAGGCTTTTGACATATTGTTATAGAAAGAGACATTGGAGCTTAAGAAACATGTCACATGCTACTAGAACTTCCATTGGTAGAGAGTAGCAAAAGATCTGTCAATCCAAATATATCACATGAGGTGTTCAAATCTGTAAGTGTAAATAATGAAGAACGATAAAAAAAATCATCAATGGATATAAAACAAAACCTTTTTCCATGGAAGTTGTCACACTAATTGATGCAGCCAAATCGTGGATATATAATCCTAAAAGAAGAAGAGATAACAAATGGGAGCCAAGACAAACAACTGTTATTGTTAGAGTATTTCCTAAGTTTTTATCCATTCCTCCACATGAGTTAGAAAAATGGATTGACTTTTGCTTATCAGAGGTATTATTGTACAAACCATTTCGTGATGTGGAAAGAGATATTGGTCATGATAATGGCTCCATAAAAGTAAACTGGGAGTCATTTCACTATAACCCTTGGCACGTGGAGCGAAGGGCAACTGTAGAAAATACTAAAAACATTAGTGGTTATGAAATTGAAGACAATGAAGCTATTCAACAAAATATTACAGAGCATGAATGGGAAATAATATATAGACTACATAATGGTCAGAATATCCAAGTTTCTAAAATAGATATGCTGGGTAGAAGAGATGTTGATAGACAAACAAACTGGTGTAATGAATACAAGGCAAAGTGTACACAAATCAAACAATGAATTTCATAAGCAACGTGAGATATTATGGGTGTCTCATACATGATGAGATACCACAGTGTATTGACTATACAACACTCAATGGTAAACAAAGAAAGGCACTCAACATAATTATGGCACACTACAACAATAATCAAAATCCATTGCCCTTGTTGATGATAATTCAAGGAGCAATAGGAACAAGAAAGTCATATATAATTGGTGCTATTAGTCAAGCTCTTGAAATGCAGCACTTCCGAGTCGTTCTCCCCTGTTATTACGTGCACTAACTGGAGTTGCAACATTCAACATAGGAGCATCTACAGTTCATTCAAAACTGAGAATCCCAATAAGATATTTTTCTCAACTAGAAGGAGCAAGACTAACAAGTTCTCAAGAAGAAATAACAACCATCAAGTACATTTTGATTGATGAAATGAGCTTCATTGGTCAGAACTTGCTAGAGAACATAGATTATCAACTTCAATAAGCATTCTCACAAAATGCAAACATTAATTTTGTAGGTATACACATGAAATTATGATTAACAAAAATAACTATTTTATATTCTAATACAAGTATTTCACATATATGAAATTTCTATAGATATATAGTATTTGATAATAATTTCCATTGATTATCTTTCAGGTATATCTATGATTTTGGTTGGAGATTTGGGTCATTTGCCTCCTATTAAAGATAGATCGGCGTATGATAGCAACATACGAGCTAAGTTACTATGGGAAGAATTCAAAACTGTGGTTACTTTAGATCAAATATTCAGACAAGATGGACAAAACATCCACCCACAAAGATTTTGTCAACTTTTGACAAATCTGAGAGATGCAAACCCAACAATTGATGATTAGAAATTGCTTATGACAAGAACCACTATTACCATATATGCAGCAAGCAATGAGGAGTTTGACAATGGTGTTCATTTGTTTTCAACAAATAATAATTGTTTATGACCATAACAAGAAAATGCTATACTCATTGAAGCATCATGTTGCACGTAGTGTTGCCACAAAATCAGAAAGTATTAATGCAGCAGAAAGATGCTCAAATGATGAGTTTGATCAGGAATTATTGATCAGTAAGGATGTCAGGGTAATGTTGACTTCAAATCTTTGGATACAAGTAGTTTGTGTACATGAAGCTCTAGGATATATTCAAAAGATTGTATACAAACTTGGAAGTGCTCCACCAAAACCACCAACATATGTAATGGTTGAGTTTGATAGCTATTCAGGAATACCATTTGATTATCGTAATCTAAATACAATTCCAATTATAGAAATATAGAGGGGGAGAGCAATACAAGTACCATTAAGATTGGCTTAGGCATTGACAATTCATAAATCACAAGGTTTGACTCTTTCAAAAGCCACTGTTGATATAGGACCAAGAGAAAGAATGGAATTGACATTTGTCGCCATATCCCGTGTAAAGTCTCTAAATGGCCTAAGAATTATGTCACCATTCACATATGACCATTGTGAGAAAATGAAAAAGAGTAGACAACTTGCTAAGAGAAAGGCTGAAGAAAATAGAATGAAAATTTTAGAAGATAATTGATGTAACATATTTTCTTCTATTTTGTTTCAATGAGTATCAAATTTCTAAATGTAATATTTTGTACAATTTTTAGTTTTATTCTACTTTCAATTCTTCTATGTTTAATGTATTTAAAATTTGACAAATAAATGTTTCTTATGTAACACAATTATGATATTTTTCAAATGTTTCTAATGAGTTGTAGTAAAAATCATTTGGTACCCACGTGGATTCTTCATATTTCACACCACAATTTTAAAAAATTGGTATGTTTCATATGCTTCACATATTCAATAGTTTCTTAGTACTTCAAATATATATAAATCATCTAAGGATGATGATGAACAATGAATTTTGTATTTAGTTGTAAATTGTTAATTATTGATTAGTCTGATTTTCTTTTTACAAAATGGCAACGATAAATGAATCGTATGAAGCAAAACATTCAGTGTCAAAGCCACCATCGAGAAAGGACTCAATTGATTTTAATACATATGTTGAAACACCTATTGAGAAGTTGTGTAAATCAATTGAACAACACTGCAAACACATCATTAATGAACTTGAAGATGCAACACATCTTGCAGTAGCAGTTGAAGAAGAAATTATCCAAACAAAAGATATAACTCAAAGGTTTCATAAAACATGCCAAAAAGTTGCAAGATTTTCTTGTTTACTGAGAAATATTTTATGAACAATATGAACAAGGATCTTCTAAATAAATTATAAAAGAATTCCTACTATTTTTGAATGATAATTAGAATAGAGAAACAAGAATTATATATATTGTTGTATGATCTTTGCTTAACTCATACAAACAATATTTTGATAGACTTTTATATCTATTTTGTTAAAAACATTGTTTATATGTCTTCTATGTAAGTCAATGACTTTTTATGTAAATAGTTCAATTTGTGTTGCTTGAAATATTGTGTAGCTATTTCCAATATTTTCATGTCAATAACTATTAAATTTATAAACTTGGATTTATTAATATATTGGTGGAAATAGTTCAAAAAATATATATTTGTATGTCATTAATGGAATTTAAATCAATATGTGTAATTATTTTAGGATAAATTGTTCACTATGAGGAATTCCATGAGATAACATTTGTTTGGGGCATTATGCCAAATAGTTCACATGTCTTATCTCTTCTTCAGTTCTAATATAATGGATAAACCAGTTGATTGTTGTCATATTTTAAAATGATTTTTTTAATGACTACATTTATTAAATCTAAATTTTAAAATATTAATTCAAATAATTAACTTATATTCATTTAAGTAATGTCTCTTGTTAATGCCAACATATATAGGAATTATTTTATAACATATATCTACATATTTTTTATATACCATTCAAACATAAACAATAAAATTAACACTAAGACTATTTGTATTTATATATCTAACTCTAATTTGAACTGTAATCCTAACTATAATCTTAATTGTAAGTAAAATCCTATTCATGACCCTAATTTTAATCCAAATTATAAACCTATTTCTATCTCTAATCCTAACCCTAACCATAACACTAATCCTAGTTTTATATCTAGCCCAAGTCTAATTCTATTTCTTCCAATAACCCTAATCCTAACCCAAAGCCTAATACCAATTCTATCTTTAATCCTAACCCTAACCCACATCCCAATAGTAAAATAAATCCCACATTAACCCTAATTTTATCTCTAACCTTAACCCTACCCATGATCCTAATTATTTCTCTAATCTTAACCTTAACCCTAATTGTGATGATAATTCAACCCCAAATTCTAATTCTATGTCTAATTGTAACCCTAATATAAAACCCTAAACCTAACCCTAATCCCAACACTAATGCTTACTCCAACCCTAATACCAATTCTATCTCTAACCCTAACCATAACCTTGAGCCTACTATTGATCCCAATTTATCTCTAATCCTAACCCTAACCCTAACCCTATCCCAAATTTTAACCCCAACCATAATCTCTAACCCAAAATCTAACCCTAATCCTTATCCTCGCCCTATTTCTAAACCTAACCCTTTTTTATATATTCTAACCCCAACCCTAACCCTACCACTCATTTTAAACATAATCCTAATCCTAACCCTATCACTCATCCCAAACATATTTTTAAACCTAACCCTTTTAATATATGCTAACCTTAACCCTAATCCTAAACATAATCGTAAACCTAAACTTAATTCAAGTTTACTAATACTAACTCCCATAAGAGTTAGTATGAACTCGAGCACCTAGGATCACCTGCAAAACCAAGATAAGCCTTCCACACAAGAGCAACAAGAGATAAAACGTTGGAATATGGTGCAATAACAAAATGATGTTAGTATCACACACTAAATGATACAATATGCCTCAACTCTCCCTTGAACTAACTGACTTGATATGAACTCATGTGGCCTAGATAGAAGGGAGAGGTGAGTGTAGAATATATAGTAGAATATGAGAAAATAATTCTAAGAGGGGCAATAACTCCCAAATAACCAAATTAGGTGGGAGTTATGCCTACTTGGAAAATTCCAAATAGGTGGCATAACCTACTTAGAAAGAGACAGATGAGTGGTTTTGTGAGGTGGCATAAAAGGCCAAAAGAGGGTGTGAGGCTCAACCACCCAAGTGTGGGTGAGAACGACACATGTAATCAATGGATTATGCCATGTGTCCTCATATGAACCACGTCTCCTATAACCTAAGGTATGCTTAATAATGTGTAGGAAAAATAATATTAAAAAACCTACACTAACACCCCCCCTTAAGCATAGCTTAGGTGGGTGAAAAGATGAAACAATGCAAAGATGGGTCCTAGCTACAAGGCCATGTAAGGTACCCATGTACAATGATGAAACCTCTCAAATATGAGAAAGAGAAAACCTGTAGGACACAACTCCCCCCAAGAGAGAAGGACTATGTAGTCCCCCAATGTAGAATCTCCTGCATTGTTGGTGAATGATCGACATATGAAGCTGAAGATGATCCAAGATCGTTGAACAATATTCCTCCCCTTAGGAAGAAAGAAAACCAAGGATGTATGCAGGATATCTTCCTATTCCTGAAAGGAATATGGAGGAAGAATGATGAAAATGTATGATGTCTTTGAACTTTGCTTAGGTGTCCCCATGTCGATGCCGAAAGTTGTCACCATCAAATCAGGTGTTCTAGGCCACATTGTAGAAGATGACAATCCAAGACCTAGTGGAGATGGATGTAGAACAAAAGTTGAAGACAAAGATATCTCCTCTGAAGACAAAGGTGTCTTCTCCAAATGTTGCTCAGTAGTGGCCACAGTCATGTCAAACTGTGAAGAATGATCGTGTGGGTAAAGAACAAGAGGGTCAAAAGGTTCCCCCTCAACATCTAAAGAAGGAGAAGTAACTTCATCAAAGAGAAGATGTATGCACTCAATTGTGTCCTCCAAGTCTGCAAAATAGGACTCACAAAATAAACCTACAATGTTTGTCAAGTACTCATCCCAAGTAGTTGTGTCTAGAAGACAATGAATGTCCTGTTGCACTGAATTAATAGAAGCCATGGCTTTAGCAATACCAGTATCATCAGAAGCAACAGGTGATGTAGGAGATGAAGTCTCAAAAAATGTCTCTTGAACCTCAGTTGAAATGATACCAAGATTCACTTGATCATACTGAATTTCCTCAAAAGTGTCCACACTAGATGCATGAGTGTGTACATCAGCTGAAGGAACATCAGAGGAAAAATGTGAGGTGTATACACGAGATTGATGATCTACCTCCCCAACTGCAACAATATCTCTTCTATGCAAATCCTGAATAATCACATAATCTTGTGTGAACTCAACACTCTTCCCTTCCCCACCATGTGTGATTTGATAGATAGAAAGGATATTTGTTGACAATGAAGGAACACAAAGAACATCATTGAATGATCCTTTGTCTATGTCAATAGATCCTTTCCCACAAACACCCATATATGTGGTGTTAGCCATCAAGATGTTTGGTGAAGAACAAGTTTCAAATGAAGAGACCATACTCTGTGATGAAGCCATGTAATGTGAAGCTCCAGAATTAAGGATCCATCTCCCTGATTCAGAATCTGCAACTGCAACAAGTGCTTTCCCCTTTTGTTTCTCCGACTTTGGTTTAGAAGAAGATGATGAATCCTTTGACATAGTTGAAGGAAAATTGATTTTATTCTTTGCTAAAAGATTCTTCAACTCATCAATTTGTTTTAAATAACATTGATGTTCATCATGCCTAGATTTCTTGTAATATGCATATGTGGGCTTCTACTTCTTAGATGATTCCCCTTTTGAGGAAGAGTATTCAAATTCTTTCTGTGGTTTGATCTTTTTCTTCTTTTGTTTTTGATTGGGATGCCCTGATTCTTTCTGTACCTTAGGCTCACTAGCCATCAAAGCTTGTGACTTGGATACCTTGATGAGACCCATTTGAATCAGCTTCGCTTCCTCTTGGATTAGAAGATCTGAAAATGCATCAAATGTAGGCATAACATATGCAGCTCCCATAGAAATCCTATTGGTGTGAAAGCCAGAAACAAACACGGAATACTCAGGACCAAGCTTGGATAACACATTCAGAATCAACTGTAAATCCTCCTTAGTAATCTTTCAATCCTTTAGTTGTGATCTCAGTTGCTTAATCTTGGAGATATAGTCTTGGATGTGGTCAAAAAAATTTGGATCAAGATTCATCAAATCATTATCAATCTGATAACCCCTAATCTTGTTAGTTTTACCATACAAATTTTCAAGAGTCTCCCAAGCCTCCTTAGGTGTCTTGCATGATTCAAGATGAAATTGTAAATCAAAAGAGACTAGTGAACAAATGTAACCAAGAGTTTTCTCATGATTGATCTCCCACAAATCTTTTGCACCAACATCAGTAAGTTGAGGAATAGATTCTTTTACATAGCCTGTGTAACCTTTTCCCATTAGATAATTCCATACCGATTGTTTCCATGATGCATAATTATATGGAGTTAGGAGTTCAATGTTATGTTTCCCCATTGTAAGAATACACAACAAAGAAATGAAAGCAATCAAAACACCACAAGATCACCCCCCCAAATTCACTCAATCAATGATCCCCCCCAGAAAAATATGGTGGCACTTTATAATTAGTGCATTTACAATTCTGGAATTGTTTCTAGAGTTCTACAATGTCCAGAATTGGATCCAAATACTGAAAATACAAAATAATCTCAGAATAAGAACCTCAAAATAGCACCAATATGTAGTGCTCGAAAAAATATCAACTTTCAAAAAAATAATTGTCTCGATCTGAGGTCATATGTGAAAGTTACAACCGTTTGAAGTTCCAAAAATGAGAACTGTCCTTCAGATCTATTGAGAAAACTGATTTTCTAGAAAATATGGATCACTTGAGAAAAAATGGATCACACCACTATGAAGCCTGCAAAATTCTACCCCAAATTTAAAAAAAAATGCTTGCGAAAAGACCTATGTATGGATGAGAACGAGGCCTCTGAAGTTTTCCTGCAAAATCAAAAAATTCAATGGAGAGGGGTGCCAAAAATTCTTAAGAGGGTGCTGACGTCATCCTGACGCAGAGTTGACATCAACAAACCACCTGATTAAATTTGGCGGGTTGATGCTCATCAAAAAACTCCTCCCACCATGGAATATGCTTGGGGATGCCGAAATCCCGGGATCAAGTTTGACATCTTCGCAGTTGTCAATGCCTGTTGTGGAAGGTCAAATTATTCCTTTAATTTCAGTTATAATTTGATGGTGCCAGTGTGATATGCAGCGGCCAGAATCTTTTGAATGAAAAGGCCAGATATATCAAGCGGTCGGATTTTGAAGACCGGCCTCCTGCCAGGAGTTTAGGGCCCGTCGGTGATGTACGGGCATGTGCGGCTACATACTGCCCATGTGGTATAGGAAGTACCCTATGTAAGCAAGGTAAGATGCCCTTTTTATTTTGATTTTCAAAAAAATTGCTTCTTCTCTTTTTCAAATATATATTTTTTTTTGCTTTTTTCAAATTCTTTTCTTTTTTTTTATAAAAAAAATTCAAAATTTTTCAACTAACAAGGAATATTAAAATTTTGAAAAAAAATGTACCGAATTGTGCAAGTGGTCATACGGATTGTACGGAAGATTCTGTAAAGATTCTTCAAGCCCTCCAAAATTGGTCATAATTTTCTTTTTTGGAGCCAAAATATAGAGTGCCTTATATCAAAATTCATCTATGAAGCCTTCTGGACTCAATGGTGATGTCCATTTCGACTGAAAACGCATCTAGCAAAAGATCACTTCTAAATCTCTCTCAGATTTGAGAAGGGGCTTGCAGATCTGAACGCTCTAATACCATGTAAGAGTTGTTGATGAACTCGAGCACCCAGAATCACCTGCAAAACTGAGATAAGCCTTCCACATGAGAGCAACAAGAGATAAAACGCTAGAATATGGTGCAATAACAAAATGATGTTATTATCACACACTAAATGATACAATATGCCTCGGCTCTCCCTTGAACTGACTGAGTTGATATGAACTCATGTGGACTAGATAGAAGGGAGAGGTGAGTGTAGAATATATAGCAGAATATGGGCAAATAATTCCAAGAGGGGCAATAACTCCCAAATAACTAAATTAGGTGGGAGTTATTCCTACTTGGAAAATGCCAAATAGGTGGCATAGCCTACTCAGAAAGAGACAAATGAGTGGTTTTGTGAGGTGGCATAAAAGGCCAAAAGAGGGTGTGAGACTCAACCACCCAAGTGTGGGTGAGAGTGACACATGTAATCGATGGATTATGCCATGTGTCCTCACATGAACCACATCTCCTATAACCTAAGGTATTCTTAATAATGTGTAGGAAAAATAATATTAAAAAAAACTACTCTAACAACTCCAACCCTAATACCAATTTTATCTCCAAACCTAACCCTAACCCTATTCCCAATAATAAAATTAATCCCAACCTTAACCCTATTTTTCTTCTCTATCATTAACCCTAATCATAACCCTCAACCATAACACTAAACCTAACCCTAATGCTAATTCTAAAAATAACACTTACCCTAACCCTCATCCCAATACTAATGTTAACCCCAACCTTAATCGTATTTATATCTCTAACCCTAATCATAACCCTAACCATATGGTCCTTCACCCTAATTTTATGTGTAGTCATAACCCTAACCCTAATTGTGATGATAATGTAATGTCCCCTAATTGGGAATGCCCTAAATTTTCCCCAAATCCTTAATCTCCAAATAAACAAATGAGTTAGAGAATATATTTCACCTGATTGAAGCCCTACACACAAATTAGAAACTATTTACCACAATCACACTGATTAGTAGATTACAACCATTTACCACATTAATACTAAATAGTTGATTATCATAATTAAATATTAGTAAACTCAAGGCCAGATTACTAATCCAATCACAAAGCATCTAATATCCTTGGAGGGCTTAATCATAGAAGAGTATGGGAGGACATGACTTGATGGGGTGCCTATGACCCTTTCTACCCTAGGGCCAAGAGCAGATGTCTTGGCCTCTACCTAGGAGGTGTCCCCTTTTTTAGGAGGTGTCCCCTTTTTGTTATCCCCTCATCTTGCCAACCATTTCCCTCTCTCTATGATTCAACCTCTTGTGTTGATTCACCATGATGGAGGGGTGAGATTACAACAAGTGCCTCAGAAATGCCATCTCTCCTAGGCCCAAGGCACTGTACCATTGGTACCCCAAATGGATACCCCCTTGGCCTCCTTGGGACTACTTGGTCCCCCATTATAGAACACATTGGTTTTCCCTTATAGGACACATTGGTCATCCATTATAGGACACATTGGTTCTCCATTATAAGACACTCGGTCCTCCATTATAGAAGACATTGGTTCTCCATTATAGGACACTTGGTCCTGCATTATAGAACACATTGGTTCTCCATTATAGGACACTTTTTCCTCCATTATAGGACACATTGGTTCTCCATTATAGAGGTGGCGTATGTAAGAGAGGGCCCCTTTGTTGTATCCCCTTTGCAAATCTCCCTTCTTCTATCATGGTGAAGATATGTACATAGTAATTTAATCAAATTCATATTTGCAAATAATGATATCAGTAATACATTATGAACTATGAAGATGTTATCATAGAATGTGTAATAATATGCATGAAACCTTGATTCTATTTAACAATGCATTATATCCCATAATTATTTAATCATAAATACATTAACTTACAATACAAACTGAATATTTTATTTCCTGGTAGATCCTTTACTTCCTCTTCCCAAAGTCGATGCTATGTTCTTCACACTCAGAAGATATTGTTAGTGTGGATCAATAGGTAAGAATCCCTTACCCATAATTATATCAAAGAATCATTATTTATAAGGCTCAATAATTGCTACAAGCATAATTACCATCATCATAATTTAACAAAAAAATAACAATAATAATTTTAATTAAATTTTAAAATAAACAATTTAAACAACATATTGAAAAAATTAAAACATTAAAATTTAGATTAATTTATATAGAAGAATCCATCACAATATTTGAATTAGAAAAAACAAATATTTAGATAAATAAACAAACAAACAAATCTAAAAACATAATACAATCAAATAAATAATTGTACTCACAAATTCACACAATTGTAATATTTTCCACTTTAAATAATCTTATTCTCTTAATCGTTTTTACAAACCATTTTTGTTTTCTAATCATAATTACTAATTATAAAAAATAAAATAAAAATGATTGACTATACCATCTAGAAGAATCGGCACTAGATGGAGTGATCTTTGAAAGGTCCTAATTACTTTATATCTATAATATTCGGTCATATGAATGGCAATGTCTATGCAACCTACAAAACGGCCATTTGACTGCATTTATTAATTAATTAAAAATAAAGAATGCATTGCATCTTGATTTTTAATTAATTAATAAATGCGGTCAAATGGTTGTTTTGTATGTTGCATAGACAATTCCAATTATCTTCTCGTGTAGTTGCTAAAAACTCATTACCATATGTTTCAACAACCTAACATAGAACAATATATGATATTGAATAATACAAATATTAATTTAATTAGATTTATTAGATTTATTTATAATACAATAAACCACTTTCATTAATTATAATATTTGACTTTGACTTTGCGGTCCACAAAACCTTAGGAAACATGTCCAAACTTCACATTTGCATAAGACATACATTTAACATAAGACTACCAAAATGGGTATGCAATGCGATTGCGGAACAATTTCCCTACATGCTATATTATGATTGTCATACTAGACAATGTTCCATGCCGAAAAGCCACAAAATTCTGATAGTACATTTTATAACTGCCCTTGTTAGAAAAAGAACTATTGAAACTCCCACTCTTAGAAGGCCAAGTTTCACTAACAAAAAGTGACAAAACATTGAAGAAATGAAGACATTAAAACTCCATGAGCATAACCAAGTGATTGAGAACACATCCAAAATTTGGCTTCAAAGCCATGAGATTGTAAGAGTTAGAGGCAATCAGAAGCTCTAATGTGACTACTCATAAGTTGATCCATCCCTCCCACCACTTTCTAGGGGAGCAGCAACCATTAGAAGGATCTTCCTTACATTTTGAAAGATTTGTCTAAATTGCACTGCTTACGAAATCTTTTTGCACAGAGATAAGGAGTTGAGTTGATCTTTTACAATCCAAGTGCTTCTCTAAATTACATAGACAAAATGAATAACCTTCTAAAGATAAGAGAAAATACATGAAAGCCAATGGCATGAAACATTTAAATACTTAATACGTACATATAAAAAATAATTGTATAGCTTATGTTTTTAATTAGATTATCAAAATAATAATGAGAAAAAACATTTCAATGGCATCAAGCTCCATTAAAAAAAAATTGTAACTGCTTTACTTCTTCCATACTCTCAGCATTTATACCACAATAAACCAGCATTTATGAAGACAAGTATTGTGCAGGCATGTAGAAATTTACAGAAATTTGAAGACAAGTTAGAAAATTACGTGTGAGATGTGGAAATCTGTGTGTGCCATCATTCAATGGCATGTTGTTTCACTTGTACACCTGAGTTGCCCTAATGGTGGAGAACTTGTATTCTTGAGAGAGAGATCACAAGTATAAATCCTGCAAGGGGTAAGGTATGTACACATTGTATTGTGGAGCACGAGTTAGGTGCCTCCCTCATATTGGGAGTAAGAGGAGTCCCATATATTGTAATCCATCTGTAGACCCAAAAACAGACCGCCTGGTATCATGGACTATAAAGGAACCTTTCCTTTTTCCTTTCCTTGGCCCACGTAAAGACGTACAAATCTATCTTCAATTTATCTCTAAGTTTTTATGATAGAGATTTAGTAATAAGAAATATTGATTTATTAGTATATAGATATATTTTTTAATATATCCCATTTAACCTGAATTAACTCTTCATAAAATATGGATTTAAGAATAAATTACTAAGAGATAGAAAAGTGGTGTATGAGCTCTGCTAGGGTTTTGTGTTTTCTACGGTCACCCTTTTGCGTCATACTATGCATCCTGCGCAGGAAAACCCTCTTGTGTGTACGACTGCATTTACTATGGTTTCTTGTTTTAATATGCCTTCAACCGGCTCTAACCCAGCAGTTCTTGTTGGTGTTAGCGGTTTGACGACGATAATCAATGGCTCCTCCTCCAAACAAACGTCCCCAAAAATTTGTTCTGAAAGTCTTTCACAAGGTAAGTGCTCTGATTCACCAGCTGATGTGGTTTTTCCTTTACCATATTTTAATACTGCCTATCAATGGCTTGAGCAGTACACCTTTATTGGGTATTTTGTTGGGAGAACTCCCCCTGAAAGTGTGCTTAAAGATTGGGTTAACAAGGCTTGGATCCCTCATGGGGTCCGCCTTGATATGGTCCAAAACTTAACCAAGGGTTTCTTTTTGTTCCACTTTGCAGAGGCCAATCATGTGCAGGCCATCTTAAGCCATGGGCCTTGGTATGTCTGGTCCTCTCAGCTAGTTTTTCAAGCATGGACTCGTGATTTTTCCATCTCGGACGACACCAAGTTGCGGGTTCTAGTCTAGATTGAATTTCTTGGTCTACCTTTGCCTTGTGTGTCATTTTTGAATAGTATAGCCTCCTCACTGGGGAGGGTTATTTGCATTGAGCCAGATAGGTTCTTTCAGGCCCGCCCCCAAAAGAGGGTTTGTGTGGAAGTTGACCTTTCCAAAAATTTAAAAGACTCCATTGATATCCAAATTGGAGCTTTCTGCCACACCCAGAAGGTCACCTATTTTAATTTGCCCAACACGTGCTATAGGTGTCAGTCAACGAACCACAAGATAAAGGACTTCCCTTTAGCAGTACCTCGTACACCTTCTCTGCCACAAGATGCTGAAAAGCCTCGGTCGACGGCTGCATCTGCTGCCAAACCTGATGCAAAATGGACTACGGTCACGAACTGAAAGAATAATTCCACTGGTTCTAGGTCAGGTCCGGTGATCTCTAAGCCAATGAAAGATTCTTCAAACCCTTCTATGAAGGGGAAAGAAGCTCCGGTTGGAGCTGATTATGTTTCACAGCAGCCTAGGCCAAAGGTTATGCCTTGGTCAGCTGCTATCATGTTAACACAGTCAAATGTGGCTTCACAGTCGAAGGTGGCTTCTCCTGTGATCGGAGCTCACAAGCGTTCTTGTAGCCCTTCCCCTCTTAGGGAAGAAGGGGAATATGTTCATGAAAAATGGAGGATGTCCTCCCCTGCCATTCAGATTGGATCAGTTCTGGCAAAATTTTTACAGAATCGTTTCTCTTCTCTGAATGAAGAGGAATCGGGTTTCAAAAACATGGAGGAGTTTCACTCATGAAGTTCCTTTCATGGAATGTTCGAGGTCTGACAGACCTCTCCAGAAAGTATTCTGTCAGGGATACCTTGTGCAAGTACTCTAGCGTTGAAGTGCTTTGTCTCCAAGAAGTTAAAATTTCTGGTTTTTTGCTTGTCGCAGCTAGTCATTCTATTTGGCCAACCAGTAAAATATTTTGTACTACCCACAATGTTGGGCGTGGTGGAGCTGTCATCCTTTTGGCCCCACGGTGGCACTCCTCTATGTTCGACCACAATTCTGATCCCACTCATCAGCTCGTCTGGATCCTTCTCAACATTGATAATCATTCCTTTGGGACTATTAATGTCTATGCTTCTAATGATGTTGTGGAATGCTCTTTGCTTTGGTGTTGGATTGTTGATTCTTTACCAGTTGCTACCTAGTTACTCTATGAGGACTTCAATATGGTAGAAATGGCATTTGACAAAGATGGAACTCTACCATTCAGATGGACAGCTGGGGAAAGGGAGGCGTGGTTTTACATGCGCAATAAATTGGGGCTTTTTGATCCCAATATTGGTCACCGCCATTCTCATTCTCTCCAGCACACTTGGTGCAATTACCGAGCCGGTTCTAATAGAATATTTAAGCGCCTTGATCGTGCCATGATCTCGGCGCAATTTTTTTTCTCATTTGACAACTCCTCTCTCTCGATTAAGCTGTTAGTTGATGTGACTTTATCAAATCATTTCCCCATTTCTTTTTGCATTGAATGGGAGACTCAACAGCCTAGTACGTGTAAAACTCTTTTTTTTTAAACACGTCTTTACTCTGCCACAAGCCTACCCTAGCCCACATTTGCAGAGTTTGGAATTTGGAGTGTAGACCAGCTCATCATACAGGCTGAATTTCTTGGTGGAATGAGGCTATCATCCACATGGCTAGATTTTTTGCACATTTATGGGCACCAGCTGACTATTTTTCACCGATGGTCTTATGAGGCTACCACTGCTGACCTCTGTGCTGCCTCTAAGGCTTTGGCAGCTAGCCCCTTCTCTCCTTCCTTACAAAGCAAGGTGGAGGAGCTAAGGCAGAAGAAACAAATTGTTGAAAGCTATACTGCTCGAGGAACACAAATCAAAGCCCAATTACACTAGCTAAAAGTTGGTGATTGTGCCTCCAAAGAGTTTTTCTCAGCTCTGCATGCCAGGCACTCATCCCCAAGCATTAAAAAAATAAAATATGGTGCTCAGGTGCTCTCTGAGCTGCCTAACATTCTCCAGGCCTTTGTGCATCATTATGAGCAAGTTTTCACTGCACAAGAAGTCACGCCTGTGCGACAACAAGCCCTTCAGGATTGCCTTGCTGTTGTGCCAAATAAGCTTTCTTTAGCTCAAATTTTTTTTTGTGATCAACTTTTATCAGTTGATGATCTCAAAGAGGTTGTTTACTCCATGGCTGATGACAAAGCCTCGGGAATTGATGGTTTCCCTTGTGAATTCTACAAAGCCATGTGGGACGATATTGGGCATGATCTGCATCAATTTTACTTAGAAGTTTTTCACTCTAATTCCCTGGGTAACTTAATCAATAAAGGTAGCATAAAATTCATACCTAAACCAGGTGACCCAAAAGACATTTGTAATTGGAGACCTATCATGCTTTTTAATGTCTCCTACAAGATTATTGCCAAGGCTTTGGCTCTTAAAATCTACCATCTTCTACCTCAGATTGTGCGCCTGGAACAAACTAGGTTCATCAAATCCAGATTTATTTTGGATAATATCATTGTTGTTTAGGAAGACATGGAATGAGCCAGACGCTCAAACCAAAAAAATGTGTTCACTAAGATTGACTTTTCCAAGGCTTATGATCGCATTGAATGGCCATTTATTCTTGCTATGCTGTAAGCCTTGGCTTTTGGGCCCAATTTCATTCAATATGTTTGAATGTTCTTTGCGGATGCCTCAGCTTGTATCACCATCAATGGTCGTTAATCTACTGGCTTTGGACTCTTTCATTCCATTAGGCAAGGGTGTCTATTGGCCCCCTCTTTATATATGCTTGCAGCCGAGGGTTTTGGTTATCTTTTGGCCAATGTAGTTTCCCAGCGGCGAGTCAAGGGAATTTCTCTGCCCAAATCTCAGGCTCAGCTTGTTAATGGCCATTTTGTTGATGACTCATTCCTCACCCTTCTGGAGGACAAAGATTCCATTGTGGTGACTCTTGATTGTCTTAATACCTTCTATCTTGCCTTTAGCTCTGCCATCCAGTGGCATAAAACTTTGTGTTACTGACAATCTATCTTTCCCTCGCCATAGTGGCTGCAACAATATGGTTGGAAGTGGATTGGGCCTAGTGAATTTTTTTGGTTTCTAGGCATTCCCTTTGCTTTTTAAGCGTCTTCGGCTGAGCTTTGGAAAGCCATGCTCTCCAGAGTTGAGCAGAAGATTACTTATTGGGTTACTAAGCCCCTCTCTTTAGCAGGGAAATTCCAGGTGTGTTCCAAAATCCTAGCGGCCACCCATGTTTATTATTCTTCTTGTTGGACCCCCTCCAAAGCTGCCTATGGAAAGCTTGAGAAGCTACTTCATGATTTTCTCTAGGCCTCCTCTAAAACTCACAGAGGGTTTCATCGTGTGGCTTAGGAATTTTTTTGTCTTCCCAGAGATTCGAGAGGCCTCGGGTTACTTTCTACTCAATAGCAAGGGACTGCTCTGTGTGTTAAATGGATTATTCGCGAAGCCTGAAAAATTCTTCTCAGGCATAGTATTCAATCTAGCTTCCTTGTTCATAGACCTTCCTGGAAG
This sequence comes from Sequoia sempervirens, assembly GCA_007258455.2. Lineage (NCBI taxonomy): Eukaryota > Viridiplantae > Streptophyta > Pinopsida > Cupressales > Cupressaceae > Sequoia > Sequoia sempervirens. The sequence continues at coordinate 156,384 of VDFB02269703.1, read as the reverse complement.
GGGATTGGATTTCAAACCCTTCTGGTCATGAATGAACCAGTCCAGATTGTTGGGACTTTTGTGTTCAAAATCATCTGGTGGGCCTGGGAAGTTGTCAAACCTTGGCTCCGTTGGGTTGGCTCTGGTTTTTCGAGATGGGATTTCTGTCAACCAGCACAATGTCTGGTGGTTGCCTCTTTTTTCTAGCAATGGTAAACCATTGGTTAAGTCACCAAGGCTTAAGGCGCTTAGATTTCATAAGAAGGGTATCCAGACCCTGCAACATATTTTTTCCAGACCCACCATGTGTATCATGTCATGGGATGTTTTTCGTGCCCAGTACAGGATTCATAACCAGGACCGTGATACTTATGGTGGTCTGGTGAATGCCATTCCTGCTGAAATGCTTCATAAGGTTGGAATTCGTGGGACCAAACCTTGGTGGAAAGACTAGAAATGGTACCCAGACACCCCTTTCAGGAATTACAAGCCTCGACTTGGTTATAGGTGGCTCTCACCACATTTTCCTATGATTCAGAGTTTGAACCAGAGGTGGCTTCTTCAATCTCCCACTCATGTCTGGCGTAAAATATTTGCTGACACTTGGTCTGCAAGTGTTGAGCCGAAGCTTTCCCACTTTGTCTGGTGTATTCTTTTCCAGGGCTTGCCTATGGGATCTCAGCTGGTCCACCTGGGGGTCTGGGACCCTCGCTGCCCTTTTTGTGGGCAAGTTGAGACTTTTAAGCATCTTTTCTAGTTTTTTCCCAGAGCTTAGTAGCTTTGGACTTGGATTCATGACTTTTTTCGGCCCTTTCGGCCAAAACCTTTCTCCTGGCATATGGTGTTGCTTGGAGATTCTCCTAGAATTCCTGCAAAATTCGCCCAACTTTGGCACACTTTTAGGGTGGAAATTCTCTTCAATATTTGGAAGGACAGAAATGCTTTCATTTTTTCACATTGTCAAATGGATATTCATGTATCTTTATATACTAAAGCTATGATTTGCTCTAATGTGCTTTTACAAGTTCAAGTGCAAGCTAACAAAGTTGCACTTGAGGTTTCTCACCTCTAGGTTCTCCTGGACCACTGGTGTAATGCCCTTTGTACTATTGTTTGAGTCCCTGCTTTTCCCACCTCTTCCCGCGATAGGTCACCCTCTAGGGGCTGGCAGCGGAGTGGCTCTGCACGTCCACGTTCACAGCCCCCACCTTGGCAGGATTCTCGCACTCCTCGAAGAAATCATTCTCCTCTGTCACGGCTTCTCAGGGGTAGCCTTCTGGCAGTGCTTTGGGGAGTGACAGTGGTGGTTCTGGGTGGCCCTATAATGATCCTCCTACTTCTGGCTCTGGGTGGCCAATTACTGGTAAAGCGTTCCTGCATATGGCGCTTGCAATCTCGCCCCAACATGAGGAAGAAGATAAAGAGAAAAAAGATGTTGATGATGGGTGGGGTCCTCCTAACGTCACTCCAGACCCCGCTGATGTATGGGGGAAAAACTTGGATGACAGAGACCCTCTTGGCTCTGTTGGCACTGCTCTGGCTGCTTAATGGCCTTTTTATCTTTGTTATTTTTGGACTTATGGGATTAGCCCACGTAATATGTTAATTTTCTTGGCATTACCCATGTGACTTTTGGGGTGTTCCTTTCTACCACCGACCCTTTTTTTGTGAATATGTATCTTTATATTTGAATTAATATAGATAGTTGCTTATTCATCAAAAAATATATATATGGATTTAACTTAATCCAAAACAACTTAAACCAAACATGTATGTTGTTATATGGAATTATTTTTGTTGTTATATGTAATTTTGTTTGATATTTATTTCATTTAATGGAAGAGTGGCACTCTGAGGGGTTGTGAGGACTTCCTTCACCACCCTACACATGCAACACTCACTTTTGTTGAACAATACTACTACATCATCCTTTTCTAGCTTATGCACTTGTTCAATCATAGACATCACTGGAGTTGTCTATTTAGGCATCACCGATCTTCGTTTTCCAAGGAATCTCCTCCTCCCTCACGCTGCATCGTTGGATGCATTCGTTTCTCACCTTCCATACAAACAAATTGTCGTTTTCCTAAGTTGGCAGGAGCTCTCTCAAAGAAGCAAAGCATTGATGGAGGAGAGAGGTAGGGAGTGTGGGATTATATAGCTTACCTTCTATCATCTTCATGTACTACAATACACTTACCTTACTAAAATGCCATTGGCATAATGCAAGGTGCTAGACATACCCCCAAATGGCTGGTTAGAAAAGCTTTCTTGGAGTTGTGTCTCTTAATGTATAAATTTCTTTGTGGTCGTGATGATGGTTTTCATTGTTGTTTTCTGATAGAAATATGAGATGTAGTTACAATGTATACATGTAATTACATGATTAGTATAGATATCTTAAAAATATATTTATCTAAAAATGGTATATGTGTAATCTATAGATATCTTAAATATATTTATCTAATAAATGATATACATGTAATCACAAAATTAGTATAGATAGCTTAATGTATTTATTTAAAAAAATGCAAAAGATATCAATCTCAAGCTATTTTATTTACTTCAAAAGTTATTTGATTTGTTACAGTTAAGAAATTAAGTTTTTTAATCTAAAGTTAACAAATCAAAATATTTTTCTTTAAAAAAAATTATTTATTGTTATACATCTATTTTGTATACAATTTTGGGTTGCTCTATAGACCAAAATATTTTTAAATGTAAATTAATTTTAATATTACCCCAAAAAATGGCACACCGTTGAGTTTCATTTCATATATACAAAATTGTAATATTGGAAGAATGACCATTATAATCAAATTTATGCAGATTATTTAATTTGTGTATCATACAATATACAAAGTTATAGAAAACATTCTCAAAGATTTATCAAAATATAATGGATAGTGGACCGTGTTATGAGAGCATATATTTGTTTTCTATGTGTTTCTTATTTTGTAAATATTATGTTTATTATTAAACATTTATATTTTGAGGTATAAATAGCTATCAAATTTAAGGTTAGGGATTAATATTTTTTGTTAACACACTCATACCAATACACTTCACCTCTTGCTACTATTGTAGAATTCCTCTAACATTGCTTATTAATTAACTTATAATGATAAATTAGAAATTGTATTTGTTATATAACAAGTATGTTAATAGAAATTTGTATATATTGTAGAGGAAAGAATAAAGAGAGCATGAAATAAGTTCAACTCTTTTTTTTTATTGTTTGAAATGAACAATATGAAATGTAAAAAGCAAGAAGATAGGGTTTGTAGCTAGTTGAAATTTCTATTCAAATGAAGATGGAAAATCCCTTAGGTGAGCCTCCACCCTTCTCCTCAAAGATACATATACATTTTCATGCATCTTTGAATATTATTGGAACTTGAATGTGAAGGAGACATTCAAGTTTGACAAGCATTGAACTTGTCAGACTAATATTAACACCAAACCCTAGCATCAAATATATTCTATTTTTATTGAAACTCTATCAAATGTAATCCCCTACAATTTATGGTCTATCCAAGGCAAAGCTTATCTTATGTAGCAGTTGATAGTGAGAACCATGAGGAATTGGGATATTTCCACAAGATATGGATCAAACAAATCATATGGGGGGCTTACATAATTTTCAAAATTGATGACAATGGAACTTGGTAAATCTAGAGGCCTACATTGAATTCATTTTTTTAGACAATAGCTACATCATTCCATAATGCTCCATTGATACGACCTACACCAATCAATAGATTGGAGGTGAGCATAACTTGCTACCCAATGCATAAGAGAATCATGGAAGATGATTGTTCAACCTCAAAATTTGCAATAGATATCCCTCTTGGTTTTCTACATTATATTATACAATACAAACTCTTAATGAATTTAATGTAATTTTATTATATTAAGAGAAACCAACTTGTTCATTCAAAACAAAGTCAAAGATGACTGGAATGTAGATTGTTCTTCATTTCAAAGGAAAGAATCATTGCATGACATGAAGAGCTCCCAAAAAAATAATTTTCTCTCTACATATATAATATTGGAAAGAAGGTTTTGAAATTGAAGCTAATATTTTTGATACCTTGCTACTTGAAGATATCACTCAAACTAACTATATCAACTTTGTGCCACAATATTATTTCAAATTACGGACCAACATACATAGGTATATCTTTAATGAGAGGTAACTATCTAAAAAAATCCAATAAAGATAATACACTACCCACCATAAATAGGTTTATTTCATATGGGAAACACTTGATATAAATGACTATCAATATGTGATAATTGTTGGTATAGCCAAAATCTTTGATTAAGTGTTGATATCAACAAGTCTATGAAATTGAGAAAAAATGGATACAATGCAAAATGGAATGAATTGAAGTGCACATAAAATCCTCAATTATGAGTATGTACAAATAGGAGAATGAGTTTGAGTCATTATAGGAGTGCTCAACTCAAGGTGGGAACAAGGTTCCACCAAGTGAAAAATAAGGAATACCACACAAACTTGAATAGTTCAACTACCTCTTCGAGTGACACATTGCCACATAAGGTGGCTTAATACATAAAGTAAAATAAATAATTAAAAAATAACTATTTTACTCTAACATTAACAACCTAGGATAGATGAAACCCATTTCAAAAAAATAAATTATCTTAAAGTATTATCAATTCTTCCCCCTTGAGGGTATTCATATTTTTTAAAGGCATGCCTAGGGTAATATATAATATGTTTTTGATGCATTAATTTTGAATGTTGCAAGAGTAGTTAGATCTTCCACCAGTAACTATGATTGAGTTGGAGGTGTTTCATGCCTTATTCTACGAATCAAGTATTATTTGTAGGTGTTAATAGTGCATTGTATGATAATCCTTAGTGAGTTTTTCATAAAAAAATGGATAAAATAATGTCAAATGTAGCATACTTCCCAACTAAAAGTTTCACTAGGTCAATGATTATGGTTCTCATGTGTCTAGCAAGTTGCACACATCGATCAATTGATGTATATGAAATCTAGTGTTGAAGCTTGGAGTGGTGTGAAGACACTACATGTACCCCAATTTAAATCTCTAAAAAACTCCAACCTGCCAAGCATATAAATTTCATTAAAATCAGGATATCAATGGAAAAAGAAAAGGAGTCACCACTCTTCAATCTCAAGCATATTCAATATCAATTCTATTTTAGTAATAGGTAAGTCATCATCAAAGATAAGGAATATTAATAGTGTGAGAACCAAGATCTTCTAAAAGAATGATGGCACTTGGTCGAGCCATGAAAGATGGACAATTAGTTTCCTTGTAGATTTATAAAAATTAAAGTATGCAAAAGAAATAACAAGAAGCTTGAGAAATGGAATAACCCATAATTATATGGGATTACTCATAATGAATTAAATTAAGATGTATGTATGTATATGTAGTGGAAATGAGAGAAAACACCTCCTAGAATCATGGTAAAGGGTCCTAAGGATATGCATGTAACTCCACTAATCTAAGATTGGTTGCATATAAAACTCAAAGAAAATCAAAGTAAAAAAGAAAACACACCTAAGCAAGCTTATCTCCAAAATAAGAGTAATTCAAAGGAATATTCTAAAATAAGGAATATACTACATAAATATTCAAAGGAATATCCTACACTATCTCATCCCTTAAGCATAGCTAAGGTCTCGATAACTACAAAAAATAAGGTACCTAGGTGTTAACGAATGGAATGGTTCTTGATAGATAAATAAGACAATGACTCTAGCTTGATAGATAAATAAGACAAAGAAATTAGGTCTCGATAACTACAAAAAATAAGGTACCTAGGTGTTAACGAATGGAATGGTTCTTGATAGATAAATAAGACAATGACTCTAAACCCATATTTGGCACTAGTTGAGATTCGCTAACAGCTCTTAAAAGTCCACAATTTCATTTGTGGATTTTCTCTAAATTTTGTCAAGGTACAACTCCCTCATTGGATTTTCAATGAATTGATCTAATCCTAAGAAAACAATGTATGCTTTTAACCAAAAAGTAGAAAAGGTGACAAATATTAGCTCATAAATATGAAACTAGCGCAGTAGTAGAGGTCATAGACATTTATAATCAACACAAAGATTGAGAATTCATGACAATCAAATTGAAGTAATGAAATCAAACCAGATTGCAATAAATAAATGATGTATAGCACATCTTTCAAAGGAGATACAGCTATATCATATACATAACACTAAGATCAGCATACCAAGCATCATTTAATTCATAACACACCAATTACAAGTTATTACAGTCTGCAATAAATGTTATTCCTTCCCGATAGTACCCCTCAGGTGTATCCAAAAAATGTCCCCTCTATATCCTTTAATTTCAAATTTATAGTATGGCTAAAACCTTTGGTAGGCACCAAAGTCATTGCTAAAATAGCAACTTCTTGTATCCCAAACGCTCCTTAGGAAATTGATCAGAATAATAGAAATTTTGTAGGGAATAAGTATCGAAAAAGAAAACCGATCATAACCTCAACAATAGCCGCCAAAAGACCAATCATTTCACCAACCTTCAATACAACGCATAAGAATATCAAGGGTGGCACATGTGAGCTGCTTGATAGGAAATTGTAATTCAAATTGACGCAAGCCAACCTTAAATGTGAATTAAATTAATGTCTTGTTGAGCTTGGAAGAATACACTCATGTCTAATTGTGACTCTATAAATCCATCCAATGTCACCTTTCTTTCATCATCAATTCCATCCAATATAGCGAGTTCTCAAAGCGATGGAAATTTTGCTAATGTCTATATTATCCTGGAGGAAATTGAGTGTAGCCCATTGTTCAAGCACATTTCTGACCAACTAAAAGAGGTCTTCATGGTGCAAAGTGAAGTGGAGGAAGAAGTGATTTGAAGTATCCTTGGAGAGGAATTTCTGAGCCAAGCCCATGTGCACAACACCACCGTGTTGGAGTGTTTCATCTACACTGTCATCAAGACTTCTGGTCATTGGGACTACGGAGTGAGAGCATTAGAACACCTTGTGAAACCTGAATTCCACCACCATGTCAAAGTGGTGATAAATGGACTCAACTATTATCCTCAAACTGGGTTGGTAGCTAATGCCATCTGCATTGCATTTGCTATACAAGATGAAACTTTGGAGGAGGTCATGGCTCTATTACGCACGGGAGTGGTGAGGAATGCTATGGGACTACTCGTGCAATTCCTCCAGTCACATTAAAATATGTTGTCGCCTGCTTAGATTGAACGACTGCAAATTGTTACTAAGGATGTTTGTGTTCTAAAGTTTGCTTTGTGTGCCTAGGATGAAATATCTTTCCTTTTTCCCCTTTTTGTGTGTTCCACCTAAACTTTTGCAGTCAAATCAAGCATTTTTGGCTATGCTAGTACGATGTAAAAATGTTTACATATATAAATAAAATCTATTTTTGGTACAATTTGTGTTTTTACATGTATGGCTCCATTATTTCTTGTTCATGTCATGCTTGGAAATTTATGGTTTTCCTCTATATAATGCATTGGTTAAGTAACCAAACTTGGCTATAATTAGGTTAATTAACAAAAAATCTTCTTAAGCGACAAAATCAATGGTTTGGGGAACCTAGTAAAACCCCACCCAGGTTCGAGATAGTCTCAATAATACCACTTGAGGCATAACTTGCGGAAGAAGTTTTTAAATTTTGGCATATGAATCATCAAATAGTTTCCCAACACGCATACATTCAATTGGGAGAAAAGAAAGTTTGAATGTGGTAGAAAAACATTGCCCGGTGAAGGAAAAATAAGGTGGGTGGTAAAGTAAGAGGTTCAACGAACTTACAAAAACCCCACCCAAGTTTGAAGGCAACAACAAAAGACCGCCCGAACGTAGATTGGGTCTAAGACTTAGGCAAAAAAAAAAGATAGCATCCCGAGTATAGGTTTAGAGAAAATTTATGGGTAACAATGGCTCTAGTTGGGGACAAGGACTGCAAAGGATGACGCAATGAACCAAAAATCATGAGTATGATCTAGTTTCTTCCATTGGGCACAGAGTCAAAGGGAATGGAGAAGGAATAACAAAAACAAGCCAAAAAAAATGAAGCAAGGCAAGAAAACACCTAAACTACTAGCACAACAAAATGTCAACTATATACATGGTAGGAAAGCCCTACCTCAAATGATTTCTAAGGTAATCATGCAAATCCATTAATAGGCTGGGAGAAGTAGCTACCTATGCGAAACAATGCAGGGTGATTGAAAACTATGTGCACAACCAACTGCCAAACTATGACTGCCGCCATTAAATAAGTAAAATTAGGGCCCTATAAAAATATTTCAGGTAAAGTCTGATGCTTAGAAATCCATTCCTTGTCACATACTGCAGCAATCAAATGACCCATACCATAGTTGTATTGCAAGAAATCATTAAAACTTGCTTGGGAAATGTCATCTATAATACTATGTTGCCTTTGATTTTTAGAATCAAAGGAAACTAGCCCTCAGATTGGATATCCCATGTATAAATTAGGGGACAAAGGAGATTCTTAGTCATTGCATGTGGAAGTTATTATATTGTCTAAAGGTTCAAGAACACAAATTGTAGTATGTGTACCAGAAGACCCATTGGATTCCATTGTTGATTCACCTATCATGATCCCCTCTTCAATTTCATTCACCTGATTCATTGACCCAAATAATTGTTTTGGAACATTAGAAATTTGTATAACATTCTCTTCGAGATGAAGAGACTTGGAAATGGGATAATTAATTACCTCATTTACAATTGTCCTGCCTTCAAGAATTTCATCAGCAAATTCAGACACCTTACAACCAGATTGTGAACCAGGAAGGAAGATGTTTGAGAATTTAGTTTCCTTCCGAAGTTGATTTTTATTTTTCCCTTCATCTGTATAATGTGTATTAGCATCTTCAAAATTAAAAGCCATTATTTTCAATAACTGGTTGGCACCTTGGGTCTCAAATTCTCTTTGACTCTTGCATCCTTCAAAGGTTTTCCCAGCCTCCGAAGAATCACTATTGAAAATAATACTATCCTTGTTCCAATCACTTCTATGAAGGGTAGCTGCCTTTATGGATTGATACATAGGAGGAATTGGTCTATTTTCCACTTTTGGTTGAACATTGATCCCATTTTCTACTAGTAAGAGATTGGTAATTTCCTCTTCTTTCCTCTGATCGTGATAAACTTCAATTCTTGGTAAACAACGTTCCTCTTCTAACATTAATTGATTTTTTGAATTTTTGAATAGAGGATTATCATGCACTTCTAATTCATTAAAACTGAAAAGAGGGTTAGAGTGAGTTGACCACAATTCTTTCTCCTGAAGATCATCACCCCTAGAATCACCATTTCCTTCCAAACTTGCGCATTTTCCCTTCTTCTCCATTTCTTCAAAGAGGAAAACTTCATATTCTGGAGAAAGAAGAGAGGTTACTGTCAAATCATTCGAACTAGCCTCTAAGAGAGAGAGTTTATCAAAAGAATAGGTTGATATTAATGGTGACCTTGCTTGCAACTCATCATCTTCATCATCACTAGATGAACTGTAATCACTTTCAATTTTAAAGGATGTATTTAAGTTCAAAGATAAATCACTACAGAGCTAATCATGTCTTCCACTAGGCAGTTGCATGTTATCAAGAACTGTTAAATTCATTTTTTCTACAGTAGGGTTGCATCCAATCAGAAGTTTGGGAGGTGTCTTATAACTAGTCTTGAGCTTCATACTTGAATCTACTTTCCATTTCCCAACGGCGATAAAATCATCTTCAGCCTTCACCACTTCTAACTGAGCTTGCTCAATCCCTCAAATCTTGTCTATTTTTAGAAGTAATTGTATGTTTGGTTTAAGAGCATAAATGAATATGTGGTATTGGATCTATGCACTGGGTTTTTCTAGGGCAATAATCTTTTGGAGGGATCGATTGAAATGATAAATGGAATCCCTCATTGTTGCATCTTTATTCTTCATGAATTGAAAGAAAAGATGCAGGGTAGTTGCAACATTACTAGGGATTTTGTATTGTTGGAGAAATTTCATCTCAAGGGCATGCCACCTGGTGATGCTACCTCTTTCAAGCCCTCTGAACCACTATGTCACCTTCTTGATTAGGTTGTCAATAAAAATCCTTACAAACACATCTTCATCCTGGATTCCTAGAACTATGCTTATAGTTGTCATAGATAAATATGATCTTTAGGATCTTGTTCATTTTGACCAGAGAATTTTGGGAATCCTCTTCGGGACCCTGGAGGTAAATCATGATACTATGACAAAGCAAGGGGGCCAACTTGGTTGCACCAGAGATTTGAATTCATAAACAAAAAACCAAAGTTACCAACTCACCTGGAGTAAGATTAAGGAAAAGGCATTACTATGTTGGATGATCCGGATGTGGATTAGAAGGCCAATTTGCAAATGGGTCCCTTAATTGACGTAATGGAAGATTTGGCTGACAATTATGATGACGAGGAGGGTCGTCATAATATTTGAATATCAGCCTTGGGGGCCATTCAATCAAAGGTACAGGTGGTCATTGGGCCCGTTCCTCCTCTTCTCCTAGGACAAAATTTACTCACTATAATCAGCCACACTCCTCCTATATCTCCACGCGAGTGTGTTTAATTGTGATATGATGTCTTCTTGCTCCACTCCAACCCAATCTAGGTCTGGCTACAAAATAGGAAATACATTATTATGAGGAAGTACCATCTTGCTGCATGACGTGACAGTGATTGTCAGACTTCCAACTAATTCAATTTCCCCAACAGAGTCGCCAACAATATGTTAACGAATGGAATGGTTATTGATAGATAAATTAGATAATGACTCTAAACCTAGATTTAGTGCTAGCTGAGATTCGCTAACAACTCCAAAAATCCCACAATTTCATTTGTGGCTTTTCTCTGAATTTTGTCGAGGTACAGCTTCCTCACTAGATTTTAAATGAATTGATCTAATCCTAAGAAAACAATGTATGCTTTTAACCAGAAAGTAGAAAAGGTGACAAAAATTAGCTCATAAATATGAAACTAACATGGTAGCAGAGGTCATAGCCATTTATAATCAACACAAAGATTTAAAATTCATGACAATCGAATTGAACTAATGAAATCAAACCAAACTACAATAAATAAATGATGTATAGCTCATCTTTCAAAGGAGATACAACTATATCGTATGCATAATACTAAGATCAGCATACCAAGCATCATTTGATTCATAACACATCGATTACAAGTTATTACAGTCTTCAATAAATGCTCTTCCTTCCTGATAGCACCCCTTGAGTGTATCCAAAAAAAGTCCCCTCTATATCCTTTAATTTCAAATTTATAGTATGGCTAAAACCTTTGGTAGGCACCAAATCCATTACTAAAATAGCAACTTCTTGTATCCCAAACGCTCCTTGGGAAATTGATTAGAATAATAGAAATTTTGTAGGGAATAAGTATTGACAAAGAAAACTGATCATAACCTTAGCAACAGCTGCCAAAGGACCAATCATTTCACCAACCTTTAATGCAATGCATAAGAATATCAAGCAGTGGCACATGTGAGTTGCTTGATAGGAAATTGTAATTCAAATCGACGCAAGCCAACCTTAAATGTTATTAAATTAATGTCTTGTCGAGCTTGGAAGAATACACTCATGTCTAATCATGACTCTATAAATCTAGCCAGTGTCACTTTTCTTTCATCATCAATTGCATCCAATATGGCGAGTTCTCAGAGTGATGGAAATTTTGCTAATGAATATATTATCCTAGAGGAAACTAAGTGTAGCCCATTGTTCAGGCACATTTCTAACCAGCTAAAAGAGGTCTTCATGGTGCAGAGTGAAGTGGAGGAAGAAGTGCTTCGAAGTATCCTTGGTGAGGTATTTCTAAGCCAAGCCCATGTGCATAACACCACCATGCTGGAGCGTTTCACCTACACTATCATCAGGACTTCTGGTCATCAGGACTGGGGAGTGAGAGCACTGGAGCACCTTGTGAAACCTGAATTCCACCACCATGTCAAAGTGGCGATAAAATGGACTCAACTATTATCCCCAAACTGGGTTGATAGTTGATTCCATCTACATTGCATTTGCTATACAAGACGAAACTATGGAGGAGGTTGTGGCTTTGCTATGCATGGGAGTGGTGAGGAATGATATGGGACTGTTCGTGCAATTCCTCTAGTCACATGAAAATATGTTGTCACCTGCAAATTGTTACTAAGGGTGTCTATGTTCTAATGTTTTCTCTATGTTCCTAGGATGAAATATCTTTCCTTTTTCCCCTTTTTGTGTTCGCCACCTGAAATTTTGCAATCAAACCAAACAATTTTGGCTATGCCAGTATGATGTAAAAACCAAACAGTTTTCCCCCTTTTTGTGTCTACCACCTAAACTTTTGCAATCAAACCAAATGGTTTTGGCTATGCCAGTATGATGTAAAAACATTTACATATATAAATAAAATATCTCTTTTTGGTACAATTTGTGTTTTTACATGTATGGCTCCATTATTTCTTATTCATGTCATGCTTGGAAATTTTTGGTTTTCTTCTCTATAATGCATTGGTTAAGTAACCAAACTTGGCTATAATTGGGTCAATTAACAAAAACTCTTCTTAAGCGGAAAAACTGGTGGTTCGGGGAACCTAGTAAAACCCCACCCAGGTTCGAGATAGTCTCAAGAATACCACCCGAGGCATAACTTGCAGAAGAATTTTCTAAATTTCAGCTTATGACTCATCAATCGGTTTCCCAACACTTGTACATTCACTTGGGAGAAAAGAAATTTCGAACGTGGTAGAAAAACACTGTCTAGTGAAGGACAAATAAGGTGGGCGGTGAAGTAAGAGGTTTGACAAACTTACAAAAACGCTTCCCAAGTTCAAAGGCAACAGCAAAAGACCACCTGAATGTAGATTGGGTCTAAGACTTAGGAAAAAAATAAAAAAGATAGCATCCCGAGTAAAGGTTTAGAGAAAATTTATGGGTAACACTAGGTATAACACAATCTCTTAGAAAGTGGAGAAAGAGAGAAAACCTAGTGGGAAAAACTCTATAAAAGAGAAAAATATGCAAAATTATACTAGACATAACACAAAAAATCACCTGAAGATTATAGTCCTAAAACCTTTGCAAGATATGGCCCATTTGTCCCCCCACAAAGAAGAGAAAGAAATCTAGTTCACATTATGTCATATCAAAAAATTTGTAGTAGATTCCTTTGCAACAAATGATGCTTCTTCCTTCTACAAGGTAGAAACCCTAAGCTATGAAACTATTGAATTCCCAGTCAATTGAAATATATGAAGGAATTGGGATGTATAAATGTGGAATGTCAATATGTTCCATGCAACTACAATGAAAATCCTATGAGATGTCTTCCTAAAAATAATTATTGGAAACCCTAAATGAAGGCTCTTTGAACTTTGTATTAGTAATAGATGTAAAGAAAAAAGAACTATCATAAAAGATAAGATCTTCAAGCTTTCCATCTAGATTTTAAATAAGGGACTCTAGAAAAAAAAAAGATTTTTGGTAGAAATTGGTCCCAATAAAGTGAATCCAAAAGAAATAAATGACACTACTAAAAATAATCATTGGAAGCTCTTGAAGAAGAAAATTTGACTCGAAACTAGTATCAGGTACTATAGAAGCATCCTAAATTATAGATGGGGCATCATTGTATGTCAATCGAATAGATTGATCATCCCATGAGAATGTGTCTACAAAAGATTGCATTTACAAGAAATTATTTTCAAGTTATTACATAGCATAATCAGAAAATTATCTTGTTTGAAATTTTAAAATTGCTTTTACATACTTGCATTGCACTTTACATTCTAGGTTATTTCATTGCATTTTACCTTCTATCCATTTTGGGTGCACACCGAATTTGTGAAACTTGTAAGAGCTTCACAACTTGGTGTCCCATTGCCAATACTATCATGAGATGCAGTACAAGACTCATGTCATCCCATGATACACCATTCACCATGGATTTTGGGTTTTCTAAATCTTTCACTCATAGTGTTGACACTAGTGAACCCACTATGGATAATCAAAAAATTATCTTGTTTGAAATATGAAGATTGCTTTTACATACTTGCATTGTACTTTATATTCTAGGTTATTTCATTGCATTTTACCTTCTATCCATTTTAGATGCACACCAAGTTTGTGAAACTTGTATGAGCTTCACAACTTGGTGTCCTATTTCCAATACTATCATGAGATTTATTTCAAGACTTATGTCATCCCGCGATACACCATTCGTCATGGATTTTGGGTTTTCTAACTCTTTCACTCATAGTGTTGACACTAGTCAACCCACTATGGATCATACCCTTAACACTTCATTTCCAATGAATTTCCTACCCACAACTAATGTGCATGATGTTGAAACAATGGTTGCTAATGTCCCATAAGAGAACATAATAAGGATATCTATGAAGAAATACAAAATTTGCAAAACTTTGACTTCCGAAAATATTGTTGGTAGTGTCATTCCCTTTTTAGATAATGTGAGTAAAATGCTTGAAAATGAATATGGAATAGAGATTGTGTGAATTATAGCTCATATTGTTGATAAACATGCTCCTACATTGACTATTGTGCTCAAAATTTGGGATATACTCAAAGTCAAGGTGGAAATTCAATTCCTCCTTCCACAACCCTTACCTCTATTCCTACATATACTAGTACTCATGTTAATACAACCATCCAACCTACTAGCAATTTCAACACTTCCTTAGGTATTTCCATTGGGAATCCTCTTAGCTTTGTGTATTCAAATATATATATATATATATATATATATATAACTTGTTATCATGGAATCTAGTAGCACTCATTCCACGGATGACCCCCCTATAAAACTTGTATGCTTCATAGGTTTGTGATGTTCAAGCATGCAAAATGAGGTGATTTTCAATCCACCTAGAAGTGTGTTACAAATTCTCAAATAGTCTACTTGAGTGTCCCTCTGTGTTCATCTATCAAAGAACTTCAAAATGAATATCTTCGCGCACTCTCAATGTTTATACTTAGTGAAAATTGTGAAAAGTGTAAGAGCTCCAAAAAACAACGCTCTTACACATTGAAAAAATTTCTAAGTGTAAAAAGTTGCAAAGGCGCTAAATTTCAGCACCTATGCACTTAAGTAAAAGTTAGTTTGGTGCACAAGCATTGATTTTTAGCGCTTGTGCACCAAGTCTCCATACTTAGTCATTTTAATAGTTGGGCGGTGATTTTTCAACGTTTTGCACTTTTTCCAATTTCCTCCACTTAACATGCCTTAATTAAATGTGTGACTTGAGTTCTTTTATTTCACTTATGAATCACTTAAAAGTGATTTTAGGTCGAATTTAATTCATTCTTGTCTCCTTTCTTTCACTTCTTACTATTGGGCGACCATCTTGCTTATTGAAAACTCGTGGTTTTGGTGATTCAAAATCTATTTCGAGCTAAGTTTTTGTGGTTATTCCAGGTACGTGGTTTTTGTTTTCTCTTTCATTGCTTCACTTTAGGTCTGTATTTTTCCTTTTGGTTTGTAGATACATTTTAAGGTTTTGATTTCTCGTTATTTTTCATTCCAATATTCAACTCTCCTCCTTCTCACACATTTTAATCTTCATCCAAATCATTCTCCTCGTGTTGTGCGCTGATCTTTCTTTTTTCCTAACGCATTTTAGTTTTCATTCGTGCCATCTTCTAAGTTGTGCTTTCTCCTTGTGTTTTGTTGGGGTTTTTTATTTGTATTTATTGTGCACCCTAGTTTGTATCATTCCTTGTCATTCGTTCATCTTTCATTCTAATTTTCTATCCAAATGTTAAAGAAGGCACAAACTTGAATGAACTTGTTCAAAGATTCTTGCTATATTCAACTTCAAAATATTCACTCGAAATATTCAAGCGGGCTTTTTAAATGCCATTGCACCTTTGATTTTTCACCAACTCCAGTCAAGTGTAGGAGCGGTGAAAATCATCGCTCCTACACAGAGTGATTTTCTTTCCTAAATGCCCAAGCGTTGAAGAAACACATCACTACACTTACCATGTTTTTATAGAGAGATTAAGTGTCAGGGCAATGTTTTTCAATGCCTTGACACATTTTACAAACTTTTCTTCTAGGAGTCAAGGAACTGATTTTCAACGCCCTTACACTTGAAGTCGCCTCTCTAAGTGCAAGGGCGTTGATTTTTAGTGCCCTTACACTTTTGGAAATTTTTGTCTTCAACATTTCCAAATTGCTCTATCTTCGCTTTGAACCCCGTTTCTTTGCTCCCGCATCATTTTATGTGCCTCGTTGCTCATATCATGCTTGCTCAACATCGTTGCTTGCTTCATGCATCCCAATGCTACTTTTTCATCTAACATTTGTTGATTCACCACCTTTGCAGTTTCTCTCCAGATCTTGTCAAGGGATCCTCGAAGTAACATCTTTTTGATCCAATTGCTCCTAGATGATAGCCAAGAAGCCTCCATCGTCTTCTAAGGCTAAAGGAAAAATGAAATACAAGTACCAAGGTGTCTATATGCCTATAGTGATGATTTCAAAGGTGGATGAAATTAAGGACACCGAGGTTGGTCATCAAGAGCTTGTTGATTTCGTAAAAAGTACTGAGCAAAAGCCTCTTGAAGACTCCCTAAGAGCCATTGTACATAGTAATCTATATGTAGTGTCCATGTTCCCTACTTCTGCACACAACACAAAGTTTTTCCTCCAAGTTGCATCCCATTTTATTAGGGAAAGCAGAAGTGTGATAGATTCCTCTGGGAAAGAGCTGATGAGACTTGACCCTAATTTCTTTGATATTGTTTTTAGAGTCCCATAAATGCAAAAATACACTAAAATTTCAATACAACAAGCGCAGGAAGTCTATGACTTGGATCCCAATAAAGCTAAGAGCTTGATCAATAGTCAGTGGTTGAAAGAACCCAGGAAATCTATCTCAAGATGGTCGAAGGGACTTCTGTGAAGTGACTTCACAGAAGATGTCAAGGACATGATAACACTCTTGAGCAGAGTTAAGGGGTTGCTTGAATTATCTCATTTTTAGGAGTGGATTTATGAATACATCTGGATCATAAGAAGATAGAAGGCTCATATTGATTGGGGAAAACAAATCAGTGACAAAATCCATCAACCACTAATAAACATGCCAACCAATTTGAAGTTTTATATGACTTCTTATCTAGTGTATGTTGCAGGCATGATGAGGCAATTCCCAGGTTTATCTACAAAAGGGAACCGACAGTCTGTACCTATGTACAAATATTTCTACCAATTGGAGCTAAAGGAAAGCCTTCACCATTTTAAAAGGGTCACTGATGCTTTCTTTGTGCCTCTACTTTTTAGTTTTGACCCAACTCTCGAGAAGAAGAGAGTGTCCAACGAAGCCTACAAAGTGGTGAGTAAAGTCGGATGCATATTCTTATAATTTCCAACTTTTACTTACATGAGGGTAGGATGCTACATTGGTTTCCCTTACATGTTGCCCAAATATCGCTTAGACAAGTGGATACTCATGGAGTTATGCAGACAACTAATTTTAGTTCACAAAGAACAAATGAGGATTCACAAACCGGGATTCAAGTTTCCACTAACGATTGGTAGATATACCATCAAAAGTGTGCAAAAATCCAAATCGATCTATGCTGAAATGCAGGTCATGACAATAAGGACCTATAAATATTGATTTGACTTTGATTACCGAAATGTAAAAAAGCACAAGTACCACTTTGAAGACATCTGGGTTGACTGCAGAGATGAGGAGGATATCCATAAAATGGATTATTGCACACTAACCATATAGCAGATTAGGGATCTTGGTGTTGTTGACCTACCAGAGGGTTTCGTAGACACTAGTGACATCATGAACATTGCTTACGATGAACATGAAATCTCCAAAAGACCTTTTCCTGCAATCCAATGGTCCAAGAAGGAAAGTGTCTCCATCTCCATCAGAGAGAAGCTTGCTCTCATATTGGCTAACACTACAGAGTGGTTGCACAAACATGGCTTCGAGATGAAAACTTTCAGGATGAAATCTAAAGGAGAGAAACTTAGAGCAGAAGCTAACCAACAACAGGAACTTTGCACGAAAGATAAACATGTGGTTATTCCTACTTCTTCCCGAAGAGGCCCTAGGATTAAGTTCACTATTAGAAAGAAGGATACACGAGTCATCCAAGAAGAAGAGGCTATGAAATCTGAACCATCTCACTCAAAAGGAAAAGGGATTGTTTACAAAGAGATAGATTTTGAAGAAGAAAATTCAAGTGATTAATCTGTTGAAGAAGAAGATTCAGAAGAAACAGACTTTGATGAGGAAGAAGATTTTACAGGAGAAAAAGAGTTTGAAGATCAAGAAGGTGATCAAGAAGGTGAACAAGAGTCAGAAGAGAAAGAGGGTGATAAACAAGAACTTGGGCATGATGAAGAACAAACTATATCTCCACATGAGAATGTAGTCAATGATCTTCCCCAGACATCATCACCCATAACTTCAAACGTTCCTCACATACCTCCTAATCCAAACACTCTCTCCCACCTTTTCCTACATCACCTCTTCCTACATCTACAATACCCATAGTGGATGTTTCACAACCCCGTGCAGCATCAACCGTACTTGATACTCCTCCTTCAGTGACAAGTATACAAATGGTTGATATTTTGTCGAGCCCTCCATCATCCATTCCCAGCCTGTCATCTCCATCTTATGATATCACTTCAGAAGTTGAATTCAACAGGTTCATGGACAAATCCTGGCATGGTCAACTCAGTGTGCAAACTAATGGAGCAATTATCACAGACACTATGCTAATTCTCACTATACCAGTCATTCCTTCAGAAGCAGCAGTGACAAGAGAGTTGACAGACAACCAAGAAGCTCGTACCTCCTCTCTTCCCCCCTAGTTGGTATCTCAAGTATCGAAGTGGAAAAAGAAAATGATCTCTCCAAAAGAGCTCGATCTTGAAGAGATGGCCCCTCCAAAAGCCAAGGGGAAGAAAAAGGCAAAAGTGTATTCACGGCTTCATGTTGACAAGGCCAGTCATAAGTATGCAGAGATTGGTGTATCACCTCAAGAGGAAGGGGATGTCAATATGGAGGACTACACAGTAACAAGAGTCCAACTTGGCAAGGTCACGAATGAAAGTGCAAAAGAAGATGCACATGTAACCTCGGATATACTAGTAGGAAGGCTTGACAAAATGGAGCAAGCTAAAAACATGTACAAACAGAAGGAAGAGAATTTTTCCACTATTTTAAGGAGACTTGCAAGATCTTCAAGTAATGCACAATCGTTGGCAATGATAACTACTGAGGACCCAGCTGTAAAGAAAATTGAGAAGTTTTCCTCCAAAGGCAGAGTGTTATATGATTTCATTAATGAAATTGTAGAACATGGTTCCCAAATTATAGTTGTTATGGATGAAAAAGCTACTCAAATAGCCAAGCTCAAAACAAAGCTTGATAAGGAAGAAAACTTTCTTTCCCAAGAGCGTAAAGAAATAGAAAAATGCTTGTTATTGTGGTCACAAATGAAAAAGGAAAAGCTCAGTAAATTGGTGGAAGTTGGGGTGATTCCTGATAAGGAAAAATGTGTAGAAGTAAGAGAATCACTTAAACACCGTATCCAAGTAATCAAGTCTCTTACAGAAGACCTCCACCAAGTGCAAGAAAATGTTGAAGTAAATTGTTCTATCCTTGAAAAGGGGATTAAGGAGTTACAAGGACAGCTCCTTGAAGAAAACCGTATCTTCGTCCTGACCACTAAACTTTTTGAGATCTTCAAAGAAGCCATCATGAAGCAAGTAGAGAGTGTCGACTTTTCAAAGACCTCTATGCATGTTATTTGTGATACACGACTCACTCTTGATAACCTCAAGACACATCTTGATAGGTTCAAAAAGGTTCATTCATCCCCCATGAGATCAATCACCAGAATTCACACCATTGTGGATTATACTGTTGATCTGGATGAGACATTCATGTAGGAGACTAAGAAGAAGTATGAAGAATTATGTGCCCAAGCAAGGAACCATGAAGATTCTTTATCTTCAGTGTTATACTTTTTGATGCTTCCCTTTATGCATCTTGTAAATAGTTTTTGACATCTTAAATGTCTTTTTTGCAAATGTAATTACTTTGAAAATTTGAGATGTAGTTTCACAAAGATGAATTACATTTTGACTTATTTAAAGCTAGGTGAGATTTTCCTAAATTAGCTCACCTAACTCTCCTAACTTTACTCAACTGATTTCCTAGATTTACTCTTCCCTCTCTTTTATAAATAAGAGGGATTTCTATTGTAATATTTACCTTTAGTATTTTGCAACGAAGTGTTGCCCCTTTTGAAGCAGATTTGTGAAACTTCGTGTTCATAATTGTGAATGAAAATCTGATCAATAAAGAAGAGAATTGCATACCAGAATTTTCGTTGGAATCAATAATCTTGTGGATTGATCTTATTGGTAGTGGTTAGTAGATGAGATTTGAAGGGATTCAAATAGATTTGTGTAAACTTTGTGTTACATTCTTTGTTTGAATTTGTGTTTATGTTTGGATACTATTGTTGAAAAATCTACAAGACTTTGTGCTTGTAATCGTGCATGTTGTTTGAGGAATTGTTGTATCTAAGAATACTTTGTGCTTCTAATGCAAAAAATGTTACGATTCTCACGGATCCATTGTTGAAAACCTACATAACGACTTTGTGCCTTCGTGAGCTTTTCTCTCTTTCTTTTATTTGTTTATTATTGCAATACCTGGTATCTCTACGCTTTGATTTGACAAGATAGAGGTATTGGCATTACTGCTCATTTTTAGTTTAAAGTTATCTTGAATTAGAACTTCCAACCATGAAGCATTGTAAAACATCTTCTCTAAAATAAGAGAGAAGCATGAATGTGACACACCCCCCATTTCATAAGTGTAGTGTACATTGTATAAATACTTATTTAGTTTTATCATATCTTCTATTAGTACTAAGAAGGATGCCTCCCCTTTCTGAGAGGAGAGATTATATCTCACACAACTATGGTTGAAGTCTAGGCTGTGTAATCCATTAAAAAGATGATTACATAATTTTCACCCAACAGTTTTTTGGAAACTCTGTTGGGGAACGACACACGCAATCTAAGCCTCGCGCTTTTGATTGAAGTGATTAAGTTTTCCTAGTTTCTTATTTTTCTATTATATATTGTTATTTTGAATCTTCATCTTGTTTAGATCTACATTCTGGTGAATCGAATATATACACGAGAATTGAGGGCTCAAGGAGTAGCAAATCCACTTTTTGGAGAGTTGTTGCAACATAATTTTCCATTTACTCCTCTGTGAGTAAGGTCATTGTCACAACGTGTTGCAAGCTATCCTCCGCGATTACAAAGCTCTCATATTCCAAGTGTTTGGTCTATTTACCATTGGCGTCCAGTTCAGGTACCTGTTGTGCAACCATTCATGGTTGCACCACCTGCAAGGCCATGGGGAAATGCATTTGGTCCCCTTCATTTGGCCGCACCTCTACATGAAATTTCACGTGTTTCAAGAACGCATCTCCTAAAGTTTCAAGGTGATGAAAAACAACATCCTGATGAACATATCTCAGCCTTCCACATTGTTTGTGGTGTTCTCAACATAGAGCATGAAAACATTTTTATAATATTGTTCATCGAATCCCTCCAAGGGGTTGCAGCTGAATGGTTCTATACTCTTCCAAATGCTTTTTTCACCAACTGGGCACTCTTTGCACAAAGCTTGAAGAAAAATTCAAGCTTGTTGAAGATTCACATGCTTTGTTGGTGCAACTTATGACCATGCGGAAAGAGGCTCATGAGCCCATGCACGAGTTTGTAGCTAAGTTCAATAAGCTGGTGATGTGGATCCCAAATGATGCAAGATCCATGAATCACAACTTGAAGTGCTTCTTCATCAACACTCAAGTCCCCAAAGTAAGTTTCTTCTTACACAGGGAAAATCTCACTAATGTTGAAGTAGCTCAACAATTGGCCACTAGTCTTGAAGATGACATGATCCTTGTTGGAGAGATAAGAACGAACACAAACACCAACAAAAGGATGCAAGCATCAGGATCTTTAGCATCCAATGCTAATACTCCCAATTCCGGTTCCAGCTTTACAAATCCCATGGTCCAAAGGTTGGAAAATGAAGTCTTGTCTCTGAAGAAGCAAGTTTCTAACAACACCTACAAAGATGTCCCAAGGAGGACTTTTACCAATTATGTTGGCAACAGAAATTAGAATCATCTCCCAGTGCCTCAAGTAGGCTTGCTTTGAAAGCTCCACCCGCTAATAATGCAGCATAAAATTATGAGGCTAAACAAGACAACTATACATAGCCAAATTATCTTGAGGAAGAAAATTTCAATCTCTTCCAAGATGAAGAAATGGAATTGGCTGGTGACTCCAAGATTAGATACTTGCAAATGGCAGATGAAGATGATGAAGATGACTTAGTGATGGATACTTATGTTGTTTTTACGTGGCACCAACAAAATCAACTCAATAAAGCTCAAGTTGTTGCTCCACCAACAAAGGAGAAATTTCCAGTTACAATTACCAAAAGAGGATCTCCTCTCCCTTGGCAACCTAAGAAAGCAACAAACCCACAAGTAAGTGCACCTCATCCCTCCTCATCAACTCTTGTTGTTCCTAAACCTAATCCTCTCGTTCCAAAGACCAGTGTGCCTTTTATCAAACCAATCAATGAAGTTACTACTTCTAGCTTACAAAATTCTTTTCAGGATTTTGACATTATTGACCACACCAAGAAAACCAAGGTCCAGATGTCTGAGGCTGAGTACCTCAAAGCCAACCCCGACCAATTTGACAGGCTTGTGAAGTTCGTCAATGATAAAGGAATTACCCCAAGTTAGGTTACACCTCCTAATGTTCTTGTTGCTCCTAAGCCCAAAATGCCACAAAGTAACCTTGAGTACAACCCTCCAACAACCTCCAGGTGCATTGATCCATTTTTTATCTCCCTACTTGTCAATGACTTTAAATTAAGTAACCGTGTTATAGATTTTGGTGCATCTAACAATGTGATGCTCGCCAAGGTAGCTACTACCTTAGGCTTGGATTTGACCAAAAATTTCATCCATTGTTTCTCCATGGAGAACAAACAAGTTCCCTTGATTGGCCAGATCAAAGATATGTAGTATGCATTTGCTGCATACCCAGAAAAGAAGATAAAAATGATGGTTCTTGTAGTCAATGTACCAGTATCTTATGGAATCCTCCTCAAACACAATTTTTATAAGGATGTTGGAGGATAACTAAGCATGGACATGTCTAAAGCCAAAATACCAGTGAAAGGTGTGATGCAAAAATTGATTCCTGAAAAGCAGTCAAAGTTTTCAATAACCCAATCAGACGACCCAAGAGCTTAAATTCTATTTGAGTCTTTAGGCATGGGAACTTACTATCTACAAATAGAAGAGGTTGGTGAATCCTCGACCAGACATGAGTTGGAGAGAGATGATTCTTCTTCAACAACAAATGAGTCATCATCGGGTGATTTGTCTATCTCTGATCATGAATCTTCATTAGATGACAAATCTTCATATTTTGATACTATCAACCTTGGTGACCCAAATGACGTTTGGTTACTCGAGTTTGATGGTAGTTTCTCTTCTACAAGTTCTGGAGCAGGAATGGTTTTCATTTCCCCTACAAGAAAATTTTTCCCTTTCTCTTTCAAATTACAATTTGATAACACTAATAACACTATCAAATATGAAGCTTTGTTATTAGGAATACAAGTTGCACTAAAGAAGGGTATAAAAAATCGTCATGCACAAGGTGATGTTGAATTGATAGTATGTCAGATAATAAATTTGTACCAAACAAAAAATGACAGAATTAGGCATTATCGCAATCTTGTTTGGGATTCCATTGAGGAATTTGAGGCTTTTGATATATCTGTAGTTCCAAGAGAATATAATACCAGAGTCGATTCCTTAGTAGTTTCATCCACACTCTTGCTACCGTATAAATATTTTCAAGGTTCCACTTATACCATCGAGTTGGTTTTCTGCCCAAATGTTCCTAATAATTCAGAGAACTAGCAGATTTTCAACGATGATCATCAAATTGTTGCCTTTTTCGAGAAGGTAGAGAATTTCAATGAATTGTACTTTGAAGGAAGTGATTCTCCACATCAAGAATCTATGTTTGATATTCATCTAGTTATGGGTGAAGAATTCTTAAAACTTAAAGGGAATAAAATTCCTAGAGGATTGGTATCTCTAGAGAAGCTCTTTGATAAGCATGATCAATATGTCAAGAAGCAACTCTCAGACTTGGATTCATCCAATGAGGTTGAACATATCAACTAAGGAACTAAAGCAGATCCTAAGATGGTAAACATTGGCAAGTGTTGCACGGTTGAAGAAAGGAAACAATTTTTCCAGTTGTTACAAGAGTATATGGATGTCTTAGCATATTCATATGAAGATTTGAAATCCTTCTGGCTAAAAGAGGTGCAACACAATATTCCTATCAAAGTTGGAGCATTGTCTTATAAATAAAAGCAAAGGAAATACAACCCAAAGATTTCTGGAATGATCCTTGCGGAAGTTCAAAAAAGGTTGAATTCCCGAATAATATTCCCTATCCATCATTCAAAATGGATAGCAAATATTGTTCCCATTCGTAAGAAAAATGGCGAGATTTTTATTTGTGTGGATTTTAGAAATCTGAACCAGTTGTCACTCAAAGATAATTATCCTCTTCCAGTGATGGAGCAAGTCCTAAAAAATGTGATCAGATCTGAAATGCTCTCCATGCTGGACAGTTTCTTCGGTTACAATCAGATTGAAGTTAATTCAAGTGATCAAAACAAGATGGCCTTCACAATGCCATGGGGTACCTTTGTGTATTGTGGGATGTCTTTTGGTTTGATTAATGATGACGCCACGTTCCAACATGCTATGGACTTGGATTTTCGTGATGTGATGTTTAAGTTTATCGTGGTGTATCTTGATGATCCCACAATGTTCTCTAAAAAGCATCATGAACACTTTTACCATCTAGGGAAAATATTGGAGAGATGCCAGCAACATGGTATTTCCTTGAACCCCACAAAGTCAATTTTTGGGGTTACAAAAGTTAAACTCCTTGGTCACATAGTTTTCATGGAAGGAATCAAGATTGACTCAGAAAGAGTCAACAGTATCAAATCACTTACCCTGCCATCAAGCAAGAAGGATGTTCATTCCTTTTTTGGAAAGGTAAACTTTTTGCGAAGATTTCTTCCAGACTTTGCAGAAAAGACTCGTCATATTGTAAATATGATGAAAAGTAATACTAATTTTCATTGGATGGTAGAAGGGAATGTTGTGTTTGATGACATCAAGGAGGCCATTGCTCATGCGTCTGTGTTAGTTTGTCCTAACTACACCAAAGCATTCATCATGTACAGTTATTCTTCCGAGCATACACTTTCGACTATTTTGATGCAAGAAAATAGTGAGGGATTTGAATCTCCTATTGTATTCATGAGCTGCCCTCTAAAGAATTATGAACTGAAATATTCTCAAATGGAAAAACATGCTTTCATTGTGGTCAAATTTTTTAAGCATTTTTAGTTCTATATTCTAAATAGCCATGTCAAAGTTCTAGTCCCATAATCAACTGTTAAGTCCATCTTAACACAACAGGAATTTGGAACGAAAAGAGGCAATTGGATTGCAAATATTCGGGAATATGACATGGAAATCAAACCTACCAATTTGATACGTGGGCGTGGGATGTGTTAGCTTATCGCTAAAAATAATCTTGATGAAGAAATTCTAGAAAATGAAGAAGTTTCAGATAATGAAGAGGTCGATTCAAGTGAACTTCCAATGGTGTTGTTCGTTAGCACCACCGATGAATGGTATTCCAACATTTCCCATTTCCTCACTGATGGGGAATGTCCTGATCATCTGACCTCAAAGTAAAATAGAACCATCAATCTAAAATCATAAAACTTCATCTTATAGGACAATGGCCTGTACAAGCGTGCAATGGATGGGACTTTTCTGTGATGTGTTGATAAGGAATAGCAACAAAGACTATTGAAGTCATACCATGACTTGGCATGTGGAGGACACTTCTCAGTGCCAGTAACCACTCACAAAATCTTGAGAGCTAAGTACTATCAGCCCACACTCTTTCAAGATACTTACTCTTGGGTGTGTAAGTGGGAGTTATGTCAACAGTTCGTGGGAAAGCCAAAGTTGGTGGCCTTACCCCTAAAACCAGTCGTTATTGAGGAACCTTTCCAGTAGTGGGGAATTGACTTCATCAATGCAATTAATCCATCATCAAGTGTAGGACACAGCTATGTCCTGATTACAACTAATTATTTCACCAAGTGGGTGGAAGCAATTCCCACTAAGCATGCTACTTTTGAAGTAGTGTGTAATTTCTTAAAAGAGAATATCATTTCCAAGTTTGGTGTGCTGAAAAAAATTGTTGTTGACAATGCTTTTGCCTTCTCGTCAAACGAGATCACTGAGTTTTGTTTTGAACATGGCATAACTTTATCACATTCTTCTGACTTTTACCCACAAGGTAATGGCCAGGCCAAATCAAGCAACAAAAACCTGGTGACTATCATCTGCAAGCTAGTGGACGAAAATCAACGTTTGTGGCACAAAGCTCTATATGACGCTTTGTGGGTAGACAGGATAACTCCGAAGCGGGAAATCAGTATGTCTCCCTTTCAACTCTTGTATGGGTTGAATGCCGAGATTCCCATAACCTTGGAACTTCCAGCCCTCAAATTGGCTAAGGCCATTGAGAACGAGACTTTTGATAACTCTGTTGATAAGCATATTATGTATCTCTATGAATTGGAAGAGAATCAAATTCAAGTGGTTGACTGCATTGCGAAACACCAGGACCAAGTAAAGAATCTTTTTGACAAGAAGGCCAAGTCTCGATATTTTCAAATCAATTATCTTGTTCTCCTATGGGACAAATGAAGAGAACCAAAATGTATGCATGAAAAAAATTTCACTGAGGATAGGACTTTTCCAAATTCACTAGCTGCATGGTGAGAACAGTTTCCTGTTAGCATATGGAGATGGAACGCCATTTTCCCTTCCTCACAGTGAACAACACCTCAAACACTTTACACAATAAAGTGATAGGGTTTCAAATGTAAATATTTTTATTTTTAGTCCTTGTGTCTTTTTGTTTTAAGTTGCGTCATCGTCGTCACCTGACTCCAAGCCCAATGGATGGATAAAGGCACTTGAATTATGGAGTTCTTCTCCCTTCATTTGTTTCAAAGAATAGTTGAAGGAAGATCCCAGCAGGAGCCAACTATTATCATGGAATCTAGCAGCGCTCGCTCCATGGATAACCCCCCTATGAAACTTGTTTGTTTCATAGGTTCATGATGTTCAAGCATGCAAAATGGGGCAATTTTCAATCCACCTTGAAGTGCGTTCCAAAGTCTCAAATAGTTCATTTGAGCATCCCTCTACATTCGTTTATCGAAGACCTTCGAAACAAATATCTTCGCACACTCTCAATGTTTATACTTAGTGAAAATTGTGAAAAGTGCAAGAGCTCCAAAAAACAACGCTCTTACACATTGAAAAAATTTCTAAGTGTAAAAAGTGCAAAGGTGCTAAATTTCAAAGCCTATGCACTTAAGTAAAAGTTAGTTTGGTGCACAAGCACTGATTTTTAGTGCTTGTGCACGAAGTCTCCATACTTAGTCATTTTAATAGTTGGACGGTGATTTTTCAATGTTTTGCACTTTTTCCAATTTCCTCCACTTAACACACCTTAATTAAATGTGCCACTTGAGTTCTTTTATTTCACTTATGAATCACTTAAAAGTGATTTTAGGTCGACTTTAATTCATTCTTGTCTCCTTTCTTTCACTTCTTACTATTGGGCGACCATCTTGCTTATTGCAAACTCATGGTTTTGGTGATTCAAAAGCTATTTCGAGCTATGTTTTCATGGTTATTCCAGGTACGTGGTTTTTGTTTTCTCTTTCATTGCTTCACTTTAGGCCTGTATTTTTCATTTTGGTTTGTAGATACGTTTTGAGGTTTTGGTTTCTTGTTATTTTTCGTTCCAAGATTCAACTTTCCTCCTTCTCACGCATTTTAATCCTCATCCAAATCATTCTCCTCATGTCACGCGCTGGTCTTTCTTTTTTCTTCATGCAATTTGGTTTTCATTTGTGCCCTTTTCTAAGTTGTGCTTTCTCCTTGTGTTTTGTTGGGGTTTTTTATTTGTCTTTATTGTGCACCCTATTTTGTCTCATTCCTTGTCATTCGTTCATCTTTCATTCCAAGTTTCTATCCTAATGTTAAAGCAGGTGCAAACTTGAATGAACTCGTTCAAAGATTCTTGCTATATTCAACTTTGAAATATTCACTCGAAATGTTCAAGCCAAACTTTTATATGCCATTGCACATTCAATTTTTCACCAACTCCAGTTAGGTGTAGGAGTGGTGAAAATCACCACTCCTACATGGAGTGATTTTCTTTCCTAAATTCCCAAGCGCTGAAGAAACCCACCACTGCACTTACCATGTTTTCACAAAGAGATTAAGTGTTAGGGCATTGTTTGTCAGTGCCTTGAAACATTTTACAAACTTTCCCTCTAGGTGTCAGGGCATTTATTTTCAATGCCCTTACACCTGAAGTCACCTCTCTAAGTGCAAGGGCACTAATTTTCAACGCCCTTACACTTTTGGAAGTTTTTGTCTTCAACATTTCCAAGTTTCTCTATCTTTGTTCTAAACCCCATTTCTTCACTCCTGCATCATTTTTTTGTGCCTCATTGCTCGTATCACGCTCGCTCAACATCTTTTCTCACTTCACGCATCCCAATGCTACTTTTTTTCTAACATTTGTTGATTCACCATCTCTATAGTTTCTCTCCAAATCTTGTCAAGGGATCCTCGATGTAACATCTTTTTGATCCAATTACTCCTAGATGATAGCCAAGAAGCCTCCATCATCTTCTAAGGCTAAAGGAAAAATGAAATACAAGTACCAAGGAGTCTATCCACCTACAGTGGTGATTTCAAAGGTGGATGAAATAAAGGACACCGAGGTTGGTCATCAAGACCTTGTTGATTTCATAAAAAGGACCGAGCAAAAGCCTCTTGAAGACTCCTTGAGAGCCATTGTACATAGTAATCTACATCTGGTGTCCACGTTCCCTACTTCTACACATAATACAAATTTCATCCTCTAAGTTGCATCCGATTACATCAGGGAAAGCAGTAGTGTGATAAATTCCTTTGGGAAAGAGATGATGAGACTTGACCTTGATTTCTTTGATATTGTTTTCAGAGTCCCACAAATGGAAAAATACATTGAGATTTCAATACAACAAGTGCAGGAAGTCTATGACTCGGATCCCAATAAAGCTAAGAGCTTGATCAATAGTCAGTGGTTGAAAGAACCTAGGAATTCTATCTCAAGATGGTCGAAGGGACTTTCACGAAGTGACTTCAAAGAAGATGTTAGGGACATTATACCACTCTTGAGCAGAGTTAAGGGATTGCCTGAATCATCTCATTTTTCAGGAGTGAATATATGAATACATCCAGATCATAAGAAGATAGAAGGCTCATATTGATTGGGGAAAATAGATCAATGATAAAATCCATGAACAACTGATAAATGTGCCAACCACTTTGAAGTTCTATATGACTTCTTATCTAGTGTATGTTGCAGACATGATGAGGCAATTCCCAGGTTTATCTACAAAAGGGAATTGGCAGTCTATACCTGTGTACAAATATTTCTATCAGCTAGAGGTAAAGGAAAGCCTTCACAATTTTAAAAGGTGGTCAAAAAAGGCAAGATGTCTCATAAAGGAAATATTTAATATTTCTAAAGTTAATATCTCCTTGGTATTTGGACACCAAAATGAGAAGGGAGAAGATGATTTTGAAAATTTAAAATATTTATTTTGCTTGGGCATCCTTTGGAGTGAAAAGGATGGAAATTCAAGAGTCACCTCAAGTTCTATAAAAATAGGCGTTTGTTCTCTCATTTGGCATCTTTGGAAAATTATAACAAAATGTTGTTGGATTGAATTCAAAACCCAGCTAAGGGGAAGCTTAGCAATTTGACTCCATTCTTCAGGCCTGAAACTATGGTTCCCTAGATGGTGGATTGAGAGTGTGCTTCATCCAAAAGTGCACATTGAGCTTCAAAGTTGAAGATTTTGTAGTTTTTGATAATAATTTTCAGAATTGTGTTTGTTGGTCATATCATGGCTGAAGGAGGTTTTCATTAACATCTTTTTGTATGATTTTTATGTGCTTCTGAGCATTGAAGAAATTGATTCCTAGTACATGGGTGCCCCTTCCCACAGAAGATCAAAATTTAATTTGAAGTACTTTATTTTATTTTGCAAAATCTCCCCTCTCAGCCAGGCCATACCATTTTAGAGGGAATTGGAGTTTGTGCCAAATAAACAAGGGAGTTTTGATGTTTTTTAATCATTGCAAGTTGGGCACCATCCTTCTTGAGAGCCATTGCACTCCGTTTCAACTCATTTAGAGGTAATTTGAAAGAGTTATGAGTATTTCATTGATGTGTAGTTTGTTGGTTGACATTTTTAGTATGCTGGTTTTTGTTATCAGACTTCAATATAAAGCTCAGTTTTTTGCTTCAATTTCAGTCCTTGAGAGGTTTAAAACTTGAAATATTCATCTTTCACATATTTGCATTGATTCTATCATTGTAACACTAGTAAATTGTAGATTTCTTTAATTGTAAGATTGTGAATTAGTAGTACTAATCCAACCATTGTTGTTATTGCATTTACTTGTGAATTCTAATGCAAACACTATAACCCCTAGACAGTTTACCGCCAATGTGGAGGAAATTACTTTGTATATACATCTATCACCCACTGTTAAGTGGAGAATTCCCACTATTGAGTGGATGCTCGCTACAGTGGATGAATTAGTTCATTTTGTAATCTCTTTCCCCCCACTGATTTAGTGGAAGTGCGGAATTCTTTCATGGTTGGTTCATCGCCTAGCTCCATTCAATTGTAGTTTCATTTTAGTTATTGCTTAGTTTCTCTATCATATGACAACACCTCTCCTTCATTGGGATTGAGTGTGCATTCTTGGTGTTGAGATCTTTTAAATTTGGATTTTTAATTTGGAGCTAACGTTAATTCATTGGCGTAGTGTTGGTTTGTGTTGTCAAAACATTGAAGAAAAATTAATTGGCATATTTCAATGGTATCAGAGCAGAAGATCTTTCCATCCTGTGGATAAGTGCTTCATTTTTAGACAAATGAATGACAGTGATCTCCAGTATCACTCCCAAAGTCAGAACAGATTCTAGTTTGGCTCCTTGTGGTATCCAGAAGGTGGCAATTAGGCATGGCTAATGAAGAAGAGATGAATTTGGCAGAGACTCTCTTTTTGGCTGGAAAGAAACTTGGAAAAGAATTTTAGTCAAGAGAAAATGAAGAGAAAAATATTCATTTGTTAGAACAATGTCTGAGACAAGTGAAGCCATCACTTTTGGAGGAAATGCAGTTGGCTTTAGCACCTGCAGTGAATTTCTTGAATCAGCCCTA
The DNA here is from genome assembly GCA_007258455.2 of Sequoia sempervirens. Classification (NCBI taxonomy): domain Eukaryota; kingdom Viridiplantae; phylum Streptophyta; class Pinopsida; order Cupressales; family Cupressaceae; genus Sequoia; species Sequoia sempervirens. The sequence continues at coordinate 124,774 of VDFB02269703.1, read as the reverse complement.
TTGGTTGGGGCATCTTGATGAAGAAACCAAGCTACTGATTTCTTCTTGTTTCATGGAGATAATAAGAATTGCAATTCCGTAGTTTCCCTATGATGATGAAACTATGAAGATCATATTAAATATGATAGTGGAAATTTTTCAATATTTGGATGAAACTGGTAGTAGCTTGTTTTCAAGAAGAGCAACTATTTTAAAGAGATTTTTTGAAGTTAGTGCTTGCATCTTATTGATAGAATTGGAGATGGAGAATCAAATTTATCACTTGTTTAATTATCTCTTCACCTCGACCTAGAGTGAGCAAGAAGAGAGTATGCTTGCAGTTGTCATGAATGTTCTAATCTCTACAATTAAAGAAGTTGGTAGTCTTCCTGAAAGTGTCCAAACTCTTCTCTTGGATGCTTATAAACATGAAGAGTAGATTTCTCCCACTGCTGATTTGTTAGTTAAAGAAATTTTCAGTCAATGTGAAGATAAGTTGAAACCATTCACGAAGAAGACTGTTGAAAATGAAGAAGAGATTTTTGAGGTTGAAGAGGAGGATGAAAGTTGAAATCCCTTTGAATTCATTGGAAAATTTCAAGGGGTATCTACGGATTTGTACTCATCCAACCATTTTGTAGAAGAATTTAATGTGTTAGTGGAAGCCTTGAAGACTAGCGAGGTACTGTTGTTTTCTACAGAGGAGAACAGTGAGTTGATTTGTGTTAAGAATCCTCAAGTTGAAGATTCAAAGAAAGAACTTTTGGAAACAAGAGTTGACATGGAATTGCATGAAGAGGCTATAAGTACAGTTACTAATGAAGGAGAATGTTGGTTTAAAAGTCAAGTTGAGGAAAAGAAGAAAGAGGAAGTTGAAGTCTCTTCCCACTTCAAAGCTGATTTGACTAACTCCCTAGAATCATGTGTAGAAGACAACATGGAAGGTAAAGTTTCTAGTAGTTATAAGGAATATTTCTCTTCACCCAAAGCCAAACTAAGGCAGAAGGCTAAGGAATTGGATTGCACTATGGATGGAATAATGAATAATTTCATCACATGCAAGACAAATTGAAGAGTACAGCTCAAATGATCTTTGAAATCTTTATCCATCAAGGTTGTTCTACACCATCTCAGCCTGCATATAATTATTGCAGCTCAAGTTCACACATTGCTGATAATGGTATTCAAGTTTTGTTAAAACTTGATAGAATTCATAGGCAAGTAGAACATTGGATTCATGATGTGCCTAGGGGAGAAGTTGTATGTTGCATTTCTATTGATGACATGAAGTCCATTAAGTTTTCCTTGGAGGAGATTAAATCTAGTCTTTTGCACATCATTCGTGACAAAGACATAGTGGCCAATATTGTTGACAAGGCATTGGAGTGGAATGAGCTTACTAAAGCGAGGTTGCAAGAAGTGCATGAGACTCTAATTGAAGCAGAAAATTAGATTGTTGTTGTTCAATATTTATGGGAGCAAGAAAAAAAAAAGAGCAGAGGAGCTTTAGAAAATTATTGATGAGTTGGATCTCATACAAGAAACATATGATTTGGAATGTTGCCTTGAGAGATCAAGGAAATCAAATTCTCATCAACAAGTTTTTCATGCTTTTGACAATTTGTTGTATGAAGAAGGTGCTAATGAGGTTTATGTAAATCCTCTTTTTGATATTGATGAAGGGACTGCTTCAGAGATTACGAAAGGAGGAAATTTGAATTTGTCTTCCAGCATTAGAGAGTTGATACGAGAGTTGCATGAAGTTGAATCTACTGCTGCTCCTAGTGCACCCACTCAGCAAGAATTGGCGACTCTTGGATCACAAAGAAATGAAGACATTCTTATTGTTCATCAACAAAGAGTTGATGGGTATGTTGATGAAGGTTTAATTTATTTTTTGATGAGGATGCTTGTGAGGCTCTTGTCATATTTTAGTTCATCACCATCTTCTCTTAGAGGGATAGATTTCAGAATTGTATTTGATGAAGGATTCATGGAATCTTTCTGGCAAGTCATATCACAAGATTTTGGATTCAATCTCTTCAACAAACAAAGGTTGGTTGAATACTTCTTGGAGTTTCAAGAAGTTGCAATTCAAATGGAACAAAAAAATTAGAGGATTCGTGTGGGAGCAATTCTCCAATTGAGAAGTGATTCTTCATGGTTGTTAGTTTGCGATCCTGGCATTACTTGGCAAGAAGGTAATACTGTAAATTTTATGGGGGATAAAACAACATATAATATTCAGAATGTAGTTGTGACCATTTGCTTATGTGTTGGGAAATGTCTTTAATTGAAAATTAGTATTTGGGATCTCAAGTATATTCTTATGAAGAATGGAATGCATAAAAAGAAGGTTGGATGGGGAGATAAGTGTCAAAATTTAAGTTTTATGTTTGTTGCCTCTTTCTTTTTATGTCATTGGTTCTTTATTTCTAATCATAAATGGGTGTTCTAGGAAGGAAATATGATCAGAAGCTAGTTTTTGGTGGCATGGGAACCCCTACTGAAGGTTCCACCAGCTTGGTTCATAAGCAGTTATGCTCATTTTGTTGAGAAATTTTTAAGTTGCAATTGTTGCTCACTTTCTTGGATGTTGGTTTTCCAAAAATCAGATCCTAGAATGTATATTTCAGATCTGTTAGGAAGTTGGATTATTCATTATTAGGTCTGTCAATCTCTTATTTGGATTGAATTTTTGCCTCAAATAAGCAAGGGATTGATTCAGTATGGTCAAAATTTAGGTATGGGTAGTTCAATGATGATAGACAGTGAAGTTCTTAGTAACATCTCATACATTATTGTTTGGGGCAATGAGCTAATTGTTGATTTGATTCATCAATTAGAAACTCATGTTGTGAGATGTGTGAAGATTATTTGGAGTTCTTTCAATGAAAGCAGTTTGCTTCAAAAGAAGCATTGTATAGTGATGGTGTGTGGAGTGTTGTTCTATGATTGGCATTGGTTTGTTAACATGTTTGAAAACATTTATGTTGTTGATTAGAATTATGACAGTGAAGTTTGTAGGTTCTACAGACTGATATGGGACCCAGGCACTGACATGTTTGGTGTATTATTTTTTGTGGACCGTGATATGTTGCTCCACCTTGGGTATTCATTTTTTTTAATCAGAGTAGTACATCGAATTAGAGGATCAGTGTTCCTACAAATGATTTGGAATCCAGGAATCACTCGGGTTTGTAATCCAGCAGTTGACGATGATGAAGCCAATATTGGCCTTTTGGAATTTTCTTCCATGATGTTTCAATTTAGTTTTAATCAAGAGGTCTCTTGTATTGGCATCCAGCAGTGCAGTGCTTACATTAGTTGGTACTATCCTTCTCCTAGGTTGATTTGGAACCCAGGGATCATATTTAGTATCAATTTGGTTCAGCATGGTGTTTTTGGGTTGGCATCAGAATTGCTTGAGGACAAGCAATTTTGGGAAGGGTAGACTGTAATGTCCCCATTTTAGCTATACACCCTTTAGTGACTGATATCCCATTTCTGGAAGCTCGTAGGCTCATCAAGGTAAAATTAGGGTTTCCTATCTTGTTGGGGTTCTGAAGCATTTTTGAAGGTTTGCATGTTTGAGTTTCTGACGCATGTCTAGTGAAGTTTTCTGGGTTTTTGGAGAGCTTCGAAATGGTGTGACATGCATCTCCAATGGAAAACCTTTTATGGAACTTGCTATTTTTAGCCAATACATTGGAGTTTCAAGTTTTGGATTGTAGATTCTTTCTGGAATTTTAGAGAGCTTCGCAATGTTATAGCATGCAAAATGAGTTTAGCAGCTTTTCTGAATTTACTATTTTTAGTAAGTTCTATTTTTAGTAGTACTCTAGTTGGCAAAAACACAATAAGTTTTCCACTTTGAGCAGAGCAGTTAAGTATTCCTAAATTTGGATTTTTGAGGTGCATTTTTGAATAAATGATTTATTTAAATTATTTAATTTTTTAAAAAAATTTATGACCCCTTGGCCTAGCATAATAACTTGAAGTTTTTTTAAAAGGTGGTCAAAAAAGGTAGGACGTCTCATAAAGGAAATATTTAATATTTCTAAAGTTAATATCTCCTTGGTATTTGGACGCCAAAATGAGAAGGGAGAAGATGATTTTGAAAATTTAAAATATTTATTTTGGTTGGGCGTCCTTTGGAGTGAAAAGGATGGAAATTCAATAGTCACCTCAAGTTCTATAAAAATAGGCCTTTGTTCTCTCATTTGAAATCTTTGGAAAATTATAACAAAATGTTGTTGGATTGAATTCAGAACCCAGCTAAGGGGAAGCTTAGCAATTTGACTCTATTCTTCAGACCTGAAACTATAGTTCCCTAGATGGTGGATTGAGAGTGTGCTTCATCCAGAAGTGCACATTGAGCTTCAAAGTTGAAGATTTTGTAGTTTTTGATAATAATTTTCATAATTGTGTTTGTTGGTCATATCATGGTTGAAGGAGGTTTTCATTAACATCTTTTTGTATGATTTTTATGTGCTTCTGGGTATTGAAGAAATTGATTCCTAGTACATGGGTGCCCCTTCCCATAGAAGATCATAATTTAATTTTAAGTACTTTATTTTATTTTGAAAAATCGCCCCTCTCAGCCAGGTCGTACCATTTTAGAGGGCATTGGAGTTTGTGCCAAATAAACAAGGGAGTTTTGATGTTTTTTAATCATTGCAAGTTGGGAACCATACTTCTTGAGAGCCATTACACTTCATTTTAGCTCATTTAGAGGTAATTTGAAAGAGTTATGAGTATTTCATTGATGTACAGTTTGTTGGTTGACATTTTCAATATGCTGGTTTTTGTTATCAGACTTCAATAAGCTCAATTTTTGGCTTCAATTTCAGTCCTCGAGAGGTTTAAAACTTGAAAGATTCATCCTTCACATATTTGCATTGATTCTATCATTGTAACACTAGTAAATTGCATATTTATTTAATTGTAAGGTTGTGAATTAGTAGTACTAATCCAAACATTGTTATTACTGCATTTACTTGTGAATTCTAATACAAACACTATAACCCCTGGACGGTTTACCGCCAGTGTGGAGGAAATTACTTTGTATTTACATCTATCACCCACTATTAAGTGGAGAATTCCCACTGTTGAGTGGATTCCAACCTCAATGGATGAATTAGTTCATTTTGTAATCTCTTTCCCCCCACTGATTTAGTGGAAGTGCGGAATTCTTTCATGGCTGGTTCACTACCTAGCTCCATTCAATTGTAATTTCATTTCAGTTATTGCTTAGTTTCTCCCCCATATGACAACACCTCTCCTTCATTGGGATTGAGTGTGCATTCTTGGCATTGAGATCTTTTAAATTTGGATTTTAAATTTGGAGCTAACATTAATTCATTAGCGTAGTGTTGGTTTGTGTTGTGAAAACATTGAAGAAAAAATAAGGGGCATATTTCATCCAAGTAATCAAGTCTCTTACAGAATACCTCCACCAAGTGCAATAAGATGTCAAAGGACATCGTTTTATCTTTGAAAAGGGGATTAAGGAGTTACCAAGACAGCTCCTTGAACAAAACTGTATCTTCCTCCTAGCCACTAAACTTTTTTGAGATCTTCAAAGAAGCCATCATGAAGCGAGTAGAGAGTGTCAAATTTTCAAAGACCTCTATGCATGTTATTTGTGATACATGACTCACTCTTGACAAACTCAAGACACATCTTGAAAGATTCAAAAAGGTTCACTCATCTGCCATGAGATCAATCACTAAAATTCACACCATTGTGGATTATAGTGTTGGTCCGAATGAGACATTCATGCAGGAGACCAAGAAGAAGTATGAAGAATTTTGCGCCCAAGCAAGGAACCATGAAGATTCTTGATCTCAAGTGTTGAATTTTTTATGCTTCCCTTTATGCATCTTGTAAATAGTTTTTGACATCTTAAATGTATTTTCTGCAAATGTAATTACACTAAAAAACTGAGATGTAGTTTCATGAAGATGAATTACATTTTGACTTAGTCAAAGTTAGGTGAGATTTTCCTAAATTAGCTCACCTAACTCTCCTAACTTTACTCAAATGATTTCCTAGATTTACTCTTCCCTCTCTTTTATAAATAAGAGGGATTTCTATTGTAATATTTACCTTTAGTATTTTGCAACGAAGTGTTGCCCCTTTTGAAGCAAATTTGTGAAACTTTGTGTTCATAATTGTGAATGAAAAATATGATCAATAAAGAAGAGAATTGCATACCAGACTTTGCGTTGGAATCAATAATCTTTGGATTGATCTTATTGGTAGTGGTTAGTAGATGAGATCTGAAGGGCTTCAAATAGATTTGTGTAAACTTTGTGTTACATTCTTTGTTTGAATTTACGTTTATGTTTGGATACTATTGTTGAAATATCTACAAGACTTTGTGCTTGTAATCGTTCATATTGTTCGAGGAATTGTTGTATCTAAGAAGACTTTGTGCTTCTAATGCAACAAATGTTATGATTCTCATGGATCCATTGTTGAAAAGCTATAGAACGACTTTGTGCCTTCATGAGCTTTTCTCTTTTTCTTTTATTTGTTTATTATTATCATACCTGGTATCTCTACACTTTGCTTTGACAAGATAGAGGTATTGAAATTACTAATTTTTAGTTTAAAGTTATCTTGAATCAGAACTTCCAACCGTGAAGCATTGTAAAACATCTTCTCTGAAAAAAGAGAGAAGCATGAATGTGACACACCCCCCCCATTTCGTAAGTGTAGTATACATTGTGTAAATACTTATTTAGTTTTACCATAGCTTTTGTTAGCAGTAAGAAGGGTGCTGAGAGGAGATATTATATCTCACACAGTTGTGGTTGAAGTCTAGGTTGTGTAATCTATTGAAAAGATGATTGCATAATTTTCACCCAACATAACTCAGAAGATATTTTTAGTGTGGATCAACAGGTAAGAGATAATTGTTATATCTGCACATGTGCAGTTGCCAAAAGTGGCAATATTTGTAGGGTAGTGAAATAGGGTTAGAGGAGATTCTGTATATAAATTATGATTTAATTGAATTTAATAAATAATTATTGTTCATTTTCTATTAGATTGCATTATCTATAACTTTCACCCAACATATTCTACTCATAAATAGATGAATTTTTTTTTAGTATATTTTCTAAAAGTTGTAATAAAAATTCATAAACAGGCATCACATCCGAAATGAGTCCTCTACTTATATATAAAATACCATTTTATTACCCATAATTAAATTTTTCTAAAATTTAAAATTGAAATTTCAAATCACCAAATAGATTTTATTATTTAAATAAAAGGCGCATATTTTGAAATAATATAGATAACTTATTCAAATATTTTGTTGCAAGCACTTCATTACCATGATCATACTCGTATATGCCCATATATAGTTATGTGACTAGCAAATATTATTTATTAAATGCATATGTAACCCCTATTCATCAATCACATATTGTATTTCTATTTTATTTTTTCATTGTGTATTTCCTTCTTAATTTGATGCATTTCTCCCCCTCTATCTCTCCTTCTATTTATGCTTTGTATCTCTATGAAGACATGCATCCCTTATGAAGGATGGTGTCCTTCCAAATGGACATGACTCTTCATAAACCTTGATCACTGCCTCTTAATTGTTGCTCTTTAATCATTGTTCCTCTAACAATAATCACTCCTCACTAAAATATAATCAGCATGCATAACCTATTTTTAATGTATTTTCCATAAATTGTAAATATGTCTTGCTTATATGTCAATCTATATGGGGGTTGGCCTAGGTATGAAATCGGTTGTCTTACATATAAAATATTTTCCTTTTTAAGTACCAAAAACCAATGCAGGTTAGCCAATAATAAACTCTTATTATTATCCCTTGGGTCGGTCATATGAAGAATGAGTTTGGTGATGTAAGTAATTTGATGTCTATAGTCATTGATTTCTTTAACATATATGTATTATGTTATTTTATATATTTTATATTAATTATTATATGTTTTATTTTAATATGTTATCTTTATATTAGTTTCATTTGTATGTTTTATATTATTATATTATCCTAATTATAATTATAATATCGATTTGTTAATATATACATTTCATATTTGATAATTATAATATTATCTTATGATAATTATAATTATAATAATATTAAATTGATAATATTCATTTTTATAATTTTAATATGTATTTTATATATTTTCATTTCAATGCTTTATGTCTTAGTGTTACGATTTCAGGGCATGACAGTCCACCCCACCCAAGATTGCTTGTCCTCAAGCAATCACAACTAAGATTTGTAAAAATATTGCTCCCTTTGTGATGATATTAGCTTTAGTGGTGAGGGTTTTGGTTATGTTTGACCCTATGTCTTTGGAGAGTAATTGTTAGTCTTCTTTGCCTCAATTTATTATTGATAAGGTTAATACAAACCTCTAAGGTATGAGGGAAATTTATTTTCTTATGTATTGTTATTTCCCAATATATCTCAACAACAAAACCATTTTTTTGGAAATTGACAAGATTTGTTACTTAAGACAAGTTTTATCATTTTGTTCAATAAGGGCTTGGGTTTTCCTATCATTAATTTCCATGAAATCCCTAAGTTCATATCTCATTTTGTCACCCATGGTATTGTTTTGTGTGTTGTTATTCCTAGGGTGTCTTCTTTGGTAAGTTTGCATTAATCGTTCTTTCACAAGATGGCAGGATTATGCTCTAATACCACTTGTAATGTCCCCTAATTGGGAATGCCCTAAATTTTCCCTAAATCCTTAATCTCCAAATAAAAAATGAGTTAGAGAATACCTTTCACTTGATTGAAGCCCTGCACACAAATTAGAAACCATTTACCACAATCACACTAATTAGTAGATTACAACCATTTACCACAATAATACTAATTAGCTGATTTTCATAATTAAATATTAGTAAAATCAAGGCCAAATTACTAATCCAATCACAAAGCATCTAATATCCTTGGAGGGCTCAACCATAGAAGAGTATGGGAGGACATGACTCGATGGGGTTGCTAGGACCCTTTCTACTCTAGGCCCAAGAGAAAATGTCTTGGCCTCTACCTAGGAGGTGTCCCCTTTCCATTATCCCCTCATCTTTCCAACCATTTCCCTCTCTCTATGATTTTACCTCTTGTGTTGATTCACCAAGATGGAGGGGTGAGATTACAACAAGCACCTCAAAAATTCCATCTCTCCTAGGCCCAAGGCACTATACCATTGGTACACCAAATGGATACTCCCTTGGACTCCTTGGGACTACCTGGGACCCCATTATAGAACACATTGGTTCTCCCTTATAGGACACATTGGTCCTCCATCATAGGACACCTAGTCATCCATTATAGAACACATTGGTTCTCCATTATAGGACACTCGGTTGTCCATTAGAGAAGACATTAGTTCTCCATTATAGGACACTTTGTCCTCCATTATAGAACACATTGGTTCTCCATTAGAGGACACTTGTTCCTCCATTATATGACATGTTGGTTCTCTACTATAGAGGTGGCGTACCTAGGAGAGGGCCCCTTCGATGTACCCCTTTTGCAAATATCCCATCTTCTATCATGGTGAAGATATGTACATAATAATTTAATCAAATTCAGATTTTCAAATAATTGTAACAGCAATACATTATGAACTATGAGGATGCTATCATAGAATATGTGTAATAATATGCATGAAACTTTGATCCTATTTAACAATGCATTATATCCCATAATTATTCCATCATAAATACATTAACTTATAATACGAATTGAATATTTTATTTCTTGGCAGATCCCTTACTTCCCCTTCCCCAATTCGATGCTCTATTCTTCACACTCAAAATATATTGTTAGTGTAGAGAAGATATTGTTAGTGTAGATCAATAGGTAAGAATCCCTTACGCATAATTATATCAAAGCATCATTATTTATGAGGCTCAATAATTGTTGCAAGCATCATTATTGCATACTCATATAATATCTATATGTATATATCTATATATAGTTATGTGACTAGTAGATATTATTTATTAAATGAATATGTAACCCCTATTCATCAATCACAGATTGTATTTCTATTTGTTGTTTTGGCTGCATATTTCCTTCTCCTTAATTTGATTCCTTCTCCCCCCTCTATCTCTCCTTCTATTTATACCTTCATATCTCTATGAAGACATGTATCCCTTATGAAGGATGATGTCCTTCCAAATGGACATGACTCTTCATAAACCTTGATCATTGCCTCTTAATTGTTTCTCCTTGTAATTATAATTGCTACTCTTTAATTGTTGTTCCTCTAACAATAATCATTCCTCACTAAAGTATAATTGGCATGCATAACCTATTTTTAATGTATTTTCTATAAATTCTAAATATGCCTTACCTATATGTCAATCTATACGGGGGTTGGCCTGGGTATGAAGATGGATGTCTTACATATAAAATCTTTTCCTTTTTAATCGCCAACAACCAATGCAGGTCAGCCAATAATAAACTCTTATTATTATCCCTTGGGTCGGCCATATGAAGAATGAGTTTGGTGATGTAAGGAATTTGTTGTCTGTAGTTGTTGATTTCTTTAGCATATATGTATTATGTTATTTAATATATTTTATATTAATTATTATATGTTTTATTTTAATATATTATCTTTATATTAGTTTCATATGTATGTTTTATATTATTATATTATAATAATTATGATTATAATATCAATTTGTTAATATTTATATTTTATATTTGATAATTATAATATTATCTTATATGATAATTATAATTATAATAATATTAAAATATTAATATTTCTTTTTATAATTTTAATATGTATTTTATTTATTTGCATTTCAATGCTTTATGTCTTAATGTTTTGATTATAAGGGAAAAATAGGTTTTGAAGGGACCTGAAACCCTTTACAACAAAAAGTTGCTCCAATAAGTAATCAATAGCCTACCAGCAGCAACCCAACAGCTAAAAAACCAACCACCACAGGTGCCAAACAAAAAAAGACAAACAATAACCAGCAACACCCACCCACAAAACAACAGCAAAACAACCTGCAAGAGACTAAAACCCAACAAAAAATGAAAGAAACAAGAAACTAGTTAAGGCCACTCAGAGTTTTGGCCACCTCAATCTGTTGGTTCTTATGTTTTTCAACCATATCCAACAGTTCCTTTTTCTCAGCATCAAAATCTTTCTTCCATTCAATCGAACCTCTTCCAATACGTACCTTGTCATCATCCTTCACAACATTTTTATCCTTTCCCTTGGCCATTTTCTCTTTCTCCATTATCTCTAAGAAGAGAACCTAATCTTCTCTGAGCTGACCAATTTTCTTAAAGAGAATTTCCAAAGCTTTTGCACTATTCTTGACCGAGGTATGGCTCACCTACAATATTTTTTTAATATCACCATCTATACCAACAACCTTGGCCTCAAGGGCCTACATTCTTTCCTCGCACAGCGACTTGAAGTCATTAAATGAACCTTCTAGTTCCACCATTTTATCAATGATAATGTCAGACACAAAGGCCTTCTAAACATTCTGCATATTCACCTTTAAGCCTATTATCTTGATATTGATTTTATTGAATTCTTTCAAAGTCCATTTGGCTAGTTTGAAGGTAACTGTAGCCCCAGCCCTAGCCATATCTAGCAAACCAAACATAGAAGTATCATCTTCATCCAGGTACGTAAAATCCTCTGAAAGAGGATCAATCTTCAAGGGCAGATTAACATTTTTCTTTTGCTCCTCCTCCACATTCAAATCCCCAGCCTCCTTGTCCAGTGACACCTTAGGCATGTCTTGAACTAGAGAATCCTCAACAGTCACCATTTTGTCAATAGGAATCTTGCCTTCCTCAGCCTCTTTAGAGTTCCTAGTCACATCTATAGAATCCTTTTTCTTCAAATTAGCCAACCTCTTTGACAGTCTTCTCAGTTTTTCAACTGAACCTACATTACACTGGGTCCCAACCTCAAGAGCCCCACCAACAACACCTTTATCAATAGCCATTTCCACAGCCTTAGGAGAGGACCCATTCGACCCTACTTTTGTATCATCACTCCCAGAAATGGCCAACCTCTTAGGCGCCCTGTTGCCCTTAGAACCCACCACCTTCCTTTTCTTTGAAGTTGAAGCCACAACTACAAGGGAGACATCATCCTTGTCCTCACTCCATTCCTCTTCCTCATCCTAAGAGGAATCTGAATCCGACAACCCATTTAAAGCACTTAAAAACTCTTCTTTGCCTTTAATGGCTGAAGTCAAGGTAAGAGATTGGACGTGCTCCATAATAAGCAAAATAATCCCTTCATGGAGGATAGGGGTCCTCCTATTCTTCAAATGAGCATACACCAAGGATTCCAACAAAGATAAAAGAAAAAAGGGAAAGGAAATAAACAAGCCATGCTTGAAATGATTAAGAAGAGTGAAATGGTGACCAAGAAGAGCCTTAAATCTTCCTTCCAGCATCACATACTGCATCATCACCTCCACAACCCTAGCCCAGATCTTCTTGAGAGAGAGGTTCTACCGTAACCCCAGCTCTCCAACTTGACCAAAATCTTCTACTCATCATCCTTATAAAACTAGGTCATCACCTCCTCATTGCTCTTTTTGTCTTTGAAAAACTTCCTTCCCACAATCGGCATCCCTATAACGATGGAAATAAGTTCCTCATTCACTTCCACCTCTAGCCCTTTCATTACAAGCTTGTGATTATGCTAGATAGAAACAAACTTGGCCAAGGCATTAGGGTCATGCTCGTGCAATCTCTCCAAAAATGGAGTGAAATTGCATCTATTACGATTTCAGATCATGATAGATAACCCCAACCCAAATTCTAATTTAAACTCAAATCATAGTTATAACCCTAAGCCTAAGCCTCCCTAATCTTACTACTAAATCTAACCAAACCCTAATCCCAATTTTAACTCTAAACCTAACCCTATTCCTATCCCTAATCATAACCCTAACCCTATTCATAATGATAACACTAATCATAATCATAACCCTAACCCTGACCCTAATTAGGATGATAACCCTAACCCAAATTCTAATCATAATCGTAACCTTAACCATAACCCTAACCCTAATCTTACTACTAAGTCTAACCCAACCCTAATCCCAATTTTAACTCTAACCCTAACCTTATTCATATCCCTAACCATAACCATAACCCTATTCATAATGATAACACTAATCCTAATCGTAACCCTAACCCTAACCCGAACCCTTACGCTAACCCTAACCCTAACCCTAACCCTAACCCTAATTATTTATCTTCCATGACACATTGCAAATGCTACTAGCATGCATATATATATATATGTGTGTGTCAAGAGATATCCTTCTCGAGGCACCTATTTTTAATCAATTAGTCACATAAAAGTGCAATAGACACCTCAAGAAGGATATTTCTCGACGTTTTTATATATTATTTATAAATTAATATAAGAAATGAAAAGTAATTATGACTTGCTTTGAGGCTCTGAAGTCACAGTTGTATATGTTGTTATAATTTAGCACATACACTTTGAGTTTTTTAGCTTGTGTATCAAAGTTTATGTTCACTATTGATTTTATGTGTATCAATGTAATTATTCTCCATTTCAGTTGAAATTTGAAGAGCCCAAGTCATGTATCTTTAGAACAAGTATTAGTTCAGATTGCTCATGTGAAGATAAACAACCTCTACATTGAACTAAAATTGTTTAGATTAGTTATGTCTACCATGATTGTATGGAGAATTATTTAAGATACAAAGCATATATGTGTTTGTTGGTAATCCCTAATCATCCAATCCATTAATTCTAGTATCCAACCAAGATGTGAAAGAATTGGTTTGAACTAATGTGTTGACAAGAGAATTTTGATACATATAATACAAGGAAGCAATAGTGGCTGAAATTATATTAATATATTAGAGATTAGATCTAAGTTTTCCCATGTGAATTTTATGGAATGAACGAGGAAAATAAATATTCATCATTGGTGAAATAATGTTGCATAAATCTTTCGATACATATTTTTCATACAATATATACCACCCTAGAGAGTTAATCACCAAATCTAAATGTACTCAAGAAAATAATTTATATGAATATTATTTGTGGGTGCCACCCTAAAATATTCTATATTATGAATGCATTGGTAATATAATCACAATAAATAAATGGGAAAGGAATTTAATCTATAGAGAATGGGGATTCATTGCTCACAAGTCTCTACATTCTCAAGAGAATCCTTGGGAGAAAACTACCCTAAACTACCTCAATCTTAGTCTAAAGTAGTTGAATGAAGTGTTGGCAAGAGACACTGCACAAGTCATCAGGTGTTGTCATTGATGGCAGCCCTAGTCAGTAATCCTATCCTCACTTTAGTATTTTCTTGTACCAGAAGTCAGATTGAAGTTTTGTGATTAATTGTCAAAGCTAGAACAGAGCATCCAACGAAGTTGAGTATATCGATTCATATGTAAATTCTTGTTATCACTTTGTGTTGTGGATCTCAGGGAAGGTTTTTTGATGTATGAACTTTCTTATCTTTGAATCATAGAGCCTCGTATTGATTGGTGTGCAAGATAGAAGATCCAGTTTGATGATTTTTAATCTAACAGTGCAGAAAGGCCAACTAAATGAATGTAGTGTGTTGTGGATATTCGAGGAGTAATTGTTTAAGGTGTTTTGTGTTCAAAGCATGTTGATTTGGGTCTTCACTATGTTTTGGCCAACTTTGTATGATTTACATTAATAATTGTTTGTGGATTGAGTCGACATTTTGTACATGTTTTATATTTTGTTGAAGTTGACATGTAGTTGATGTAATTTCTTGTTGTGGATATATATAAGTGATTACTCATATCATTTTGAGGTGTGGTGTGATAATATGTGAAATTCAAAAGGATTATACATCGATTGTGCATAGTTTCACTTGCACAGAATAGAGATCAGTGATTTGAATTTAAGTAGACACAGTTTCAAGAGTAGAATCAAATAGAGTGTGAAGAATGTGATTAAAGTGATTAACCAGAACTATACTTAGGAATTAGTAGATGTTATTTCATAGTTCATCCACTCTAGATTGTCTATTTGTGATTCTTCTTTTGGGTAGTAAGCCTTTTGTATTTGAGCAATGATCTCTAGGTAGTGTTCTTGAATGCATGTGCATTCCCATTTGTAAACACTTATTTTGAGTATACTCATATTGTGGATTGGCCTTCCACCGTGGTTTTCCCCTAACAGGGTTTCCACGTAAAAATCCTTGTGTTATGGTGTTGTGGTTGATTGTTTTGTGTTGTTGCATCTTTCTTTTGGTTCAATGCTATAAGTGATTTAAGGATCAAGTTAATAAAGTTAAATTTTGTATAACACTGATTCACCCCCCCTCTCAGTGTTCCTTGATTCCAACATGAAGAAATTGCAAAGAAACATTTATTGGGAGTAATATTTAGTCAAAACTAATTTGGGATCTGGGAGAGTAGAACATAGAGTTTTATGTCATAGAGGAGGTAAGCTCTCGAACAAAGGACTGAAATGTGGGATCAGGATGCTAATGTTGTGTGTTGGAGTCTAAGGGACAAATTGGCATCCTAGGCAGATAGAGAGTCACAACCTAGAATAGAGACACTGAAGTCCTACTTGTTTCCTCAAACTTGAGGTTTGATTAACAAAATAGGTGAACAGAAAGAGAAAGAGATGCAAGAAAAGCACAAGATAAGGGGATAGGAGTTAATCTTACAAACAACCGTGTGCTCGAATTCTTCCTCCAAGCTCCACTCTGATAGCCTACACACAATACAAATGAGGAAAAATGTTGGGTTTTTTTCGGAGCTTTCCACAATCAAACCCCTATTTTGGTGTTCCCACCTCCACAAACAACTAGATAGATAGAGAGAATTAAAAAAATGGACAAATAGGAAGTGATGAAAAAAATCCTCACTTGAGGAGGAGAACCCACACCACAAAATAAAAAATGAACAAAGTGATCTAATCTATTTGTAAATAGATAAGAGCAAGAGATTACTACCAACAATCCTCGACCCCCTCTTGAACACACGAACGCATTGTTGAATTCTTGCTAGAGAGATTTGGCTATTGGAGGGACCGTAGTCCGATAGATATTCATTGTAAAAGAGATGTTGCAAAGAGTAGAAGATGCTAGGAATAAAGTGAGATTGAAAGAACCCCTTGGGAAGAATCAAAAAGAAAACTTGCCCAAAGTGAGAGCAAAAGAAGAGTTTTGTTGCATGAAAGGGAAAAAGGAGTCGTTACACTCAAAAATCGAATGAAGGCAGACCAAAACATTCCCGTGGTGGAAAAATAATGAAGGAAAACCACATTACACCTTAACTTGGACCTAAATACACTCATACATGCCATTCCATGCTTCCACAAACACTAAAGAAAATCCATAATTAGTGTAAACACCCAAGGTCAGTTGAACCTGTGTAAACACCATCAAACATTTAAGTACACATTTCCTTTGATCCAAAGGAAACTCACAAAAAACAAATAACACTTGAACATAATCTAGAATATTCCACAAGTACCTTGAAATCCAACAAATTTCTTCACAATAACTTTCACTTGAAAAACAAACTCATCTTATTCACTTAGATAAATTTCCACACATTGTAACTCAATAAATTAACTTGCAAAGCACCAAACCATGAACAACTTAAATCAAAGGTAGATATGAACCTTATGAGCACACTTCTAGAACCGAAAGACTAGAAACCAAATTGCGGAGAAATGTGGAGCAAAACCATTTCTCCCAAACACCATTGCAATACACAGTTCACGCACTAGTGAACAAATTTCTCTGCATAATGATCCAGGCCAAGAAAATTTGGATATAACACCTATGAACACCTCTAATAATCATATCTAGGTTGCGCAAGAAGATCTTCAATATAGAAGAAATGTAGAGAAAAATCATAACACCACTTGGTATGCCAGAACACCTCTACAACACATTGTTTCCTCCTCTATTCAAATTTTCTCAAAAGCACTTGGAAACCAAGCACCAAAAAACACATTCTCATCATCTTCACCACTTCCCCATCATCACCAAACCAACTACAATACAAAAACCCAACCAAACAACACCCACAAATAGAATCTTATCAAAGCAACACTAGAGGTTGACACCAGTAACACTTACTAATGACAACATAATGCAACTAATCAAAAGATCATCAATGACAACACAAACATAAGCCTGTTGACATCAATGACAACACCAACTACTCAAACTTTAAAAAAGATACTTGTTGATCCTAAAATGATGAGAGATAAAAGGTGGACATGTAATCATTTTTTTGAACTCTTCTACCCCCTTTTGAAATTGAAATCCTTCAAAAAACCTTTGAGGAAGATGTTGACTAGGCCACCAAAGACAAAAGAGTTTTACCCTTGCAAAAAGATAAAAAGACATAGAGGATATATTTATTCAATATATTTCTCCAACCAAGAACTATACTCCTCTTCAAAAGGCCATTAAAAACTCAAAAAAAATTGGACCTTGTTATTATGGGTGTTATATTTGGCATCTATGATTGCCCTTGTCTCTTTTGCAAAATTGTCTTTATTAGACTCCAACTTAAATAAATCATCAATTGAATTGTTTAGGAGTGCTAAATATGGTTTACCATCTTTATAAATATAGGATGAAAAAGAGGGGATAATGCTTACAAACTATTTTCACATGCCATAATATTTAATGGCACCTGAGTTGTCCATAATCTTTGGCATTATCCCTTGCTCCATACCTTCAAACAGCTTCATCTTGGATTTGAATTGCATATCCATTTTTTCCTGGAAGGATGATATTTCTCCCAATCAATCAATTTTCTCACTTATTTGCACAAAATTCTTGGGAGCATTGTTATCAAAATATTCCATTTTAATAATTTATTTTATCAAAATGGCCCTTAAAATCCACTTATTCAGAATCTCCTAGAAATTGCTCTATAGTTGCATATGCTTGGCATATTTATTTTACATCCCATCAAAAGCACTCCAGGAACCTTCAATTTTATGAAGTACACAAGATAGCCTATGACCCAAAAGATCATAAATTTTATTTTTTGCTATACTCTTGTCTCTTCTTTGGCTCCTTTAGCTCCTTTATTCTTAGATACAAAGTTTATCTATCTTGTGCTAAGAATTTTGCAAATGTAGTAGTTGGAGTGGAAGGAGTAGAAACTTGAGGTTGTGGGAGTTGAGCTACCATTTTATTGTATTCATCCTACATTTTTATATGCGTAACATGTAGTTTTTCATATTATGATTCTTGCCTCCTAGAATTTTTTGCACTGAACATGATAGTATGCACCACCAAAGATGTTTCCTGTGGAGATGAGGTATCAAATGTTATTTTTACTATTACATTCCTAGATATCTCTTGAACATAATCAACAACTCTTTATTTATTGGTAGCAGGGGACATTTCCTACATAGCCAAGGTTTCCAAATTTGGACTGAAACATTATCCAAAATAAGCTTGTTCAGCTTGCTCATCTAACGTAAATGCATCCTCATCCTAATGCCTAATAGTATCTAGAGAAATAGTTGAAGCAAGGTCCCATTTTGGAAATAGGAGTAGTCCAATTTCTTTCACAATCCCCCTTCCTTCCTCAAGAGTGATCCTTGAAGCATCATAGTCCATCTCTTGGAGGACTTACCTAGTAGCCTCCTCATATTGTGATGGATTGAATCCTACCTTTTCCTTATTCAAATTTTTATTGAAGTCGTCCTACTTGACCTTGATTATGAAATCCTTGAACTCCTTAGAAGTTACAAAGCTATCATCATCTCATAACTAAGTACAAGCCAAGACCCTTACATCATTAGCAATTAAATCATCTTTGTAAAATTTTATTGCAAGCCTATCATTGGGTATTTTCTCATTTCCCTGGTCAACTTGAGAAGGGAAATTTTAATCAACCTCTTCATCTCTAGGCATATTCTCAGTAGTACCTTCTTCTATCCTACTCTCTCCTCCAATAAAATTTACTAAATAATCAACCAGTGGTTAAACACCAACTATTACCAGATGGCTCATTGCAACATGCATTGAGTAATGAGCTAGCATTGTCTCCTCATGAACAGATTGCTCAACTTCTACTTCTCTAGGCTCTTGCTCAACATGATTCCTCTTGAAATATGAACCACTTTTAAAAAAATCAAACATATTTTCCATCCTTTCAATAGGATTTACAATGTCAACAAAAAGACTCTTGTAGGAGGGATTGTTTACTATTATCTTCTCTTCAAATTTGACCATGAGTATCCATTGTTGTTTCCTCTCCTTCACTTCTTCCTCTATTTGGAGATTCTTGATGACATCATCCAGGGCATGGAATTGGTGATAAAATTGAGACCTTCATCTTTCTAATCTCATTTTTTTATGTAACCCTTAGGATCACAATTCCTTACAAAGTCCACCTTCATCCTATAGCTCTACAACATTGTTGGTAAAACATGCAACCCTTCTTTTGCAATAACAATAAAGTGGGAGAATCGCATCCCACCTGGAATAAGTGACCTTTTCTTTATCATTCTAAAATGGAATTTATCAGACAAGCATTAAGTTGCCACATTATTTCCACAAAATCTACCCTATCTATCACAAACCTTGGCAAACAATGTGGCTAGACAAGGGTACCATATATTCTAAATATTGTGTAGTTGGAATGCAGATACCAGTCTCCTCAATTGTGTTAAATTCTCATTGTTGGATCAAATTGTAGAGGCCCGAGAAAATTGATAACCTTTTCTAAAATTATTTATGTAGGCCAGAGGCCAAGGTTATTCAACACATCCTGCACAAAAACATTCTCAAAAACTAGATAGTTCGCAGAGGAGCAATGGGAGTCCCAAATATAATTCAACTTTTGGACTAGCAACCTATTTCCTTCTTCACCATGTATCTTCAAATTCAAGGGCCCAGTCCATATCTTTGCCCCACTATAAAGAATCATATACATAAAAAATAATACCACTTAAATATAGACTAGCCTTTAGGTCCTTTAAGTCAGTTAGTTACTTGTTCATTTCCTTTGTAATGAAGGCAGCATAATCAAAAAAATTGTTGGCATTCCCATGTTGAATTTTTGTAGCCAACATCATCATATAAATGGGCATTTTGATTTTATAATCCTCCCCCAAAACCTGACATAGAGAAAAATATGTATTGACAAAATAATCTTCAAAGATGTCAAAGTCGAAGGGCTCAACTTCATTTTTGGTAAATTTGACCACTTTCCCATCAAATCCTTGTCTTCTATGTTGTGAGAGCCATAAAACCTTGAAATTGTGTTTTTCCTTATCACATTTTCTCCTAAAAGAACCAAAATCAATGCTCACACTGATCGAGACATTTAGATCAAAAGTTTCAATAATTTTCTACCTAGAAATCTCTAACAGATGAGATCCCTTTTGACTTTTGATTACCTTGTCCTTTTCATTGTAACCCTGAGCTAGGGCTCTGATAAAATACACATGAACAAACACATTGGGAACAACCAATTTTACCAAATCTTGAGTCCGCAAGTTGGACACCGAAGGGTTGAATTTACTCCTTTTATAACCATACTCAAATAAAGTCCACTCATGCTAAGGGATAATTGCATCCTTTATCTATGATGCTTGATCAAGTAGTATGTCGGTCAAAGCCCCTATCCATTGAGCCTACTTCACTCTCTTTGTTGATCTAGGAAATTGCTTCATCGGGTCATCTTCCATGAATCTCTTAGTGCCCTTCGATTTTACACTTGATTCAATCATTTTTATGGTTTTAATTTTTTTTGAATTGTTTAGGGTTTCTTTCTTTTCTCACAATCACTAAATTTCTTAGGGTTTTAATTTCCTTCAAAAAATTAAAGCAAACAATCTAAAAACCATTTCCTTTATAATCCCTTTGACAATTCACAAACAATTTCATAAATACAATTGACCAAAGTACTTACCTATAAAAACACCTGAAAACCCTAGCTCTTGTTTGCATTCAATTGTCTCTCTAAGAGCTTGAATCTTCAAAATTCTCAAATTTTCCTTCAATTATGATGTAAACAAAATAATTCTTTGTTCTATCATCTCCTAATAGTTGTATTTGGTCCTTAATTGTTGGAATAATGGCTCATGTAGATGAAACTAAACATTGGAAACTAATTGTTCTCTTTTGAATTTTAGTCATTGATCTAAGTGTTTTTAAATAATATCGACGGTTAGCACAAACCCAAGGTTCACCACATAATCCATTTTAATTTCATTTTAAGAAAATGTAGTGTGAAGGAACCTTGAACTGAATCCTGGAGTGGACATGCATCCATTTGTCTTTATTCGCCTCTTGGTGAATGAATGAATGAAATATTTTAATGTTGTATTTTGGCTATGTGTTGAAAATATGAAAATGTGACGTATAGAGGATGCACACTACAATCATGACATGGCACATGTCATCACAAAGTGGCTCATTACCAAGCACACTTTTCTTATGCACTACAATCTAGAAAATGAGTTACAAAGAGGTCAAGCACTACACTCTGGAAAAAATAGTGTCCCCCTTTTATTCACTACCACTCGACACCAAACTATGCCCTAAAGAAACCATGCACTAAAAAACTGGGACCAACACCTGTCTTCATTTTATTCATTATGGTGGCACATTTTGGCTATGCACTAAAGATATAAAAATATGTTGCAAAGAATTAGCGCACTAGAATGATAAAGCGACACATGTCCTTTTCCTTTAAAAAGATGTTTGGTGCATTCCCTTTGTACAGTTGGTTTACGAAATTGCACTCCGAAGGAGATTTGTGCTGCTCTTAGGACTTGATAAGTGTTAGGAACTTATTGAACCATTCTCGGCACAATTTTCTAATGCACAAGGTAACTAAAAAATACTATGAATGTTTTTTCATTTCAGTTGAGGAAGCCTAGAGCATTCTTTCCATGCACTAGGTAAGTGAATATGCACTGTGAAGAAAATGTGTGTTGATATAGGAACACAACACGTGTTCAAATCCTTATGCATAGTCCCCAACACATTTTCCTTATGCCAGAGATGTGAAAATATGTTCTGAAGGAGGTTTTCAATACACTTAGAGCGTGAAAAGTGTCCCATACAAGGTTATACTCCTAGCACTTAAGTTGCCAATTGAGATATGTGCAAATAAGTTGTTTTTAAAAGGCCTATATAGGAGCAAAGATGTCGATAGCTCAGTTGTGGACTAGCTTACATCATCTTAGATGTGAAATGAGTAGGTGGATGGTTACTAAAGAAGGGTGGGAAAAAAGAATGTCTTTTTTACGACATGGGATTGGTGGAGACAGAATGGCACTTTGTTATGGAGTGCTTAGCATATAAAGATATTTGGTCCAGTTATGAGGACACCTTACAAGTTGATAACTCAAATACTTTGTTTGAGGAAAGGTTGGTCAAATTGGTAAACTACATCATCAAAATTCATTGTCGTAGGGCTAACCTCGAACAAAGATCTCATTCTGTTTAGGGTATTTTCTTTTTGTTGGTGGTCTTGTGTTGTTCCTGGGTCCCTTAGGTTGTTGTGGCCTCGTGGACATTATTAAAATATTTCATTTCATTTCAAAGATGTGCTAGTACTAAGGGGCCAATAACATAATGCTAGAAAAGAATCCATTAGAAATTTATAAAGCACTAGAACCAATCGAGAAGGTCAATGAGAAATTAGAACAAGGCTCAAGACATGAACAAGGTTTTTTCTAGGGTTTTATCATGGGAAAATAACTATTTCAATAAATCCTAACAAAGAAAAACAATATTTGAAAACTATGAATTAGGGAAAAAAATGGGAACCATATAAAAGTGTAAAAATGTGCTATCAAGAGGTATTACTGAGATTATATGTTAAGCTATCTCAAAAAGACTCAAACTATGGAGAACCATTATTGGAAAAAAATATTGATGGAGAAAGAGATAACTTAAAGGAATAAAATAGGGATGAAATAGGATGAATTGGTTGAGTAAATAATCCATTATCTTGCAAGAGTTCCCAAATACTAATGAGAAAATAAAAAAATTATGTGAGATAAAAATTCAAGATTGTCATGTGGACAAAATATTATGTCAAAGAGGTTAAACCCACATAATAACATGATGAAAAACATACATAGGAGTAAAAATTAAGGGGAAATCAAAATTTTGATTTCCTAATTAAGGATTAGATCACATCATTTTAGTTGAAAGATCAAAGGGTTGACACTACCTAAGAAATAGTGGGAAATGATAGCATGTGTATTTTATAAGGGAGTGGTGGAGATGGAATGGAGCTAAATCATGGAGTGTTCAATATATAATAGAATTTGTATCAAGTAAAAAGATAACTTGAGAGTGGAGAACCCAATCACCTTATTTGAGGAGATAAATCTAATCAAGATGGGAAGCTTTTTTATTGAGATACATAATAGAATATCCAACATCAAAAAGGGTTTGGAAATTTTATAGGGATATTTTTGTGTTCCATGTGTCCTATGGTTATGTTCACATGGTAATATTTGGTTGTCTCTTGGTCTCATAGAATTGTTGGTCTTGTAAATTCTATTAAAATATTTCATTCATTCATTGATTTACTTTTCTTATTATTTCATGGAGCCTCATATGCAATTGTAGTTGATTTCATAATTAAGCAAATGACCAAATTATAAAATTTAAAATAAATACCCCCTTACTATTGCTCCTATTATTTATGCATTTGATATTACCTATGACTAAAATATGAACCAAAGGTATGCCAAGGAAAGGTTGGTTGTTAATTGACTACCCTGAGAGTATGGGTCCAAAGTTAATACATGTAATAAAATAAATTGCATAATAGAAGAATACAATAGCAAATACTTAGAAATATAATAGAAATAATTACAAATGTTTGATAATGATGAACCACTCTAAGGGAGGAAACCTTAAAAATTCTTCATCAAATAATGTTTTATATATTCTAGGTCTAGTGATAAATTTACTTTTTGTATCTAAGTTAAATGATTTTGGAGTGCATGTGACATTTAACAAGTTTAGTTGTAGGTTGATAAGAGGGAACTTGGTGATTGCTAGAGGGTCTTGGATTGGGACTCTATTTAAACTAAATTCCACAACTTTTTGTAATTCTACAAATGTAACTAAAACTAAAAATGCATGTATATTGTGGCACTAACATTTCGGTCATGTAAGTGAAAATTATCTTAAGACCGTTATTAATAAAAAATTGGTTGATGATATTTCTAATTATTCCATTCATATAAATGATTTATGTGAGCATTGTGTGTTTGGAAATAAGAATAGATCTTTATTTCATATTAAAAGCAAAAGAAATAAGATATTATTAAAAATCATTCATTCAAATGTGTTTGGTCTATTGGATGTTGGTTTATGGGTAAATATCATTATTATGTTACATTCATTGATGACATCTTTAGATATACCTAGATTTATTTTATGTGTTTTAAATCTAATTTTTCACTAATTTTAGAGAATTTAAAGCATTTATTAAAAAATAAAATAGATTATAAGATGAGGGTATTGAGACCTAACAATGATGGGGAATATTTTTCTATGTAATTTGGTGAATTATGCAAGCATTCAGGTATTATTTGATAAAAGACTATGCCTTATAGTCCCTAAAAAGATGGGGTAGAAGAAAGGATGTACAATAGAACCTTGATGGAAAGATATAGAAGTATGTTAAGTGATGCACAACTAGATTGGTTCTTTTGGGAAAAGGTTGTAAGTATTGGTTTTTATTTTTAAGTTGATCTCATTTAGTTTTTATTGATAAAAATTCTTATGAAGTTTGGATAGGTGTAGATTGTCCAATTTCATGTTTAATGATATTTGGTTGTGATTCTTGTGTTCATGTCCCTCAAGAAGATCAATATAAACCAGATTTTAAGGATAAAAGATGCAAATGCCTTGGTTATGGTGAGAGTGTTAAAGCTTGTTATGTTTAGAATCCTCTAACCTAAAAAATGTTTTTTTGAGAGATGTGATTTTTTTAAGTTTATAGATTATTTGAAGAACAACCAAAGAAAAAAGAAAACAACATAAATAGTGCACTTGAACACAAAAATAGAAAAATAGGAAGAGTTGTATATGTGGAAGAGTAGATAGATGGATAAAAGTATGGAAGAAGAAGGTTCAAATGATATTTTAAATGATGATATGTAGGATGAGAACATAGAAGATGAGGTAGAACCCACTACTCCTACCTTGAGAAGGTCCATAAGACAATCAAATCCAATTGAAAAGTTTATCCCACCAAATTTGTATTGTGGATTTTCTTTGTTGAGTGATAATAATGAGCCTAAATCTTTCAAGGAGACTCTCTCTTTAGATTATAGTGATTCTTATATGTAGGCCATGTCAAATGAGACAATGTCCTTAGATACTTGTGATACTTGGGATCTTGTTAGTTTTAAAAGGAAATAAATCCCATTGGTTGCAAGTGGGTGTATGATGCAGATCATAGGCTCTATGTATTATTAGACAGAGGGAAGTTTGGAGATATTTCAAACAAATCCACAAAAAATTCAATCACAATTTCAATTTAGATATTTTCACATAAATTTGCCTCTTTGTTTTTATTTTCCAAGTCCAGAAATTACAAACAATTTACTCAAACTAAGTTTTAGAAATGTTCTTGTAGACACCTAAAAAGTCATAATTGATATTATGCATCTGATTTGATTAACTAACACCGTTTCTTCCTAAATCACCTCAAATTAATCAATTAATTAAATAATTAGCATTATTTAGTTAAATTCAACAAATTCAGCTATTAATCAAATAATTACTTTTATTAGATTAATTCACCATTCTTCTAACTAATTTTCATCATATTTAATTAAATCAAATCATTTAATTAAATCCTCCTAAGTCCTCACATTTAATTAAATAAATCAAATCAAATTTCACAATCCCCTAACCCATTCAAATTAATTAATCCCAAATCACTTTTTAATCAACATTAATAAATCCTCCAACTTTTAACTCCTCAAGAGTTAAATCAACCCATGGTCAACTAACCAATTTGCACGTGAAATTCATTTCTTTTAATTAACTAATTCCTCTATTTATCCTCACAATGGAATATTCCAAGGAATATTCCTCTCAACCACCTCTCATTCAATTTCCCTCCAAAGGTTTCAAAAACCTTTCACATCCTCAATAACTCCTCTTACATCTTTAATAACTTCTCTTACATCCTCTCACATCTCCAACCACATTCATTCAATTCTTCTTACAACCTTTCAAATCCTCTTACATTCTCATTTGTTCCTCTTACATCCCCCTTTCCTCAACACATTTCCCAAAATGTGCTTCACCTTCCTCCAATATAATTGTGACAAGTGTCACATTCTCATTGGCTCTCAGTTTATCCCACATTCACCAATTTCTCTCTTTCTTCGACCCTTTAGTTCTATAAATAGAAGCATTCTCTTCACAATATGGATCTTCAACTTCAAGTATTCTTACTATAGGCATTTCACCTCATAACTATCATCATTTTTATCACTTTTGAGCATGGTTTCATCATTTAACATCAATTCCATACTTGGAATCATCTTCAATCATAAAATCTTATCAAAGGGATTGTGAAAAGGCTTCTTTCCACATCAAAGGAGCACCACTCCCCCTATTGGATGAAGGTTTGGTTAATTTAGATAGGTTTGCATGCTTTTGTTTTGTTTATTTCATGTTTTCTTGTCTTTCTTGATCAAGAATCTCACAGGGAGTGTTTTATTTGGTTTTCTAACATGATTGACACTTGTTTTTTGTTTCTTGTTAGTTGATTGTAGATTAGACACTCACATTTTGGCACTAGAATGAGGGATAACCAGTTTATTTTATTGAATTTTTCCTAAAATTCCATTTTTCTGCAGCTACAGGGGAGCGACGCTGCCCTTGACTCATACAATGTCACCTTTTCTTATAGTGTCGCCTTCGCTTACTTTTAGAGCATCACCTTTTCTTCCAGCGCCACTTTCACCATATCACGCCACCGTTGCTCGTTGTTGTCGTGTCACACCTGCTACAACGTCACATATGTTATTTCTATCTTCTGTCTTATTTCTAGTTCTGACATAGCGTCGCCTTTGATATTGCACCACATATGCTCTCTTTGTCCTCTGTAGAGCATCACCTTTGTTATTCAACAGAGTGTCACCTTCATTTTTAGTGTCATGTTTGCTAGTTGCAGAGCATCGCATTTGTTGCATAGCATCACCTTTGCAAGAAAGGGAGGAGAATTAACTTAGAGGCCTAAAAGCATTTTTTAATGCTCTTTGTAATAGCTTAGGCTTTCCAATTCTGTCTTTCATTTTTGTTTTAGGACCAACTAGAGTTATTTTTGGGCTTAAAATTAACAAACAACTCAAGCTTTGTCAAAGTTGGTTTAAAATTGAACATTAGGAACTTACTAGACATTGATTTTGGGCTAAAATTGAACAAGACAAACTCATATTTAAGTTTGGTGATCTAAAAAGAATTCATCTTTATTTTGGGCTTAAAATGAACTTGTGCTCTCATTAGTTTTGTGATTTTTTGCAATTTGTGTCACTTGAATGCATATGCACTTCTATCACGCCTCTCGGCGATCTTGAGAATCAAAAGCATTCTTTTGACATTGGTTGTCTAAAGTCACCTACATATTTCAATTTGGATCTAAAATTGAACAATCATGCGAGTGTGGAGGAAAGGCATTGTGTGTGTTCCCTCCTAAGCACTTTAGGCAATCTAACTACAAATATACTTCTTCGCTATTATTTATCTTTAGAGGACCTACCTGGGTGGAAAAAAGTACTCACCCCGAGGGAATGACCCAAGCGGTAACAAGCTAATGCCAAGCTCTTCTGAACCGTTATATAAATTTGTGATTGCAAGGAAATTTTGCAATCGACAGGAAGTGGTGCATGATAGCTCTCCCCTAGTATTTGTATGATGTGTAAAGCCCTTGTTCTAAGGGTTGGGAGACCTCTTGATGGATTTTATCATTGTACCCCTTAAACCAAATGTCCTTACTATAACCCTTTGTTTAAGAGGCCAAAATTCCTTAATACTTGTTGGTGCAAGAACGATCATTTTGAATCCACCTCACATTTGTACTGTTAAAAGTACAAACAAAATAAATCCTCAAGGTCTCTAGATCTTTAGGATTTTGAGATTTGGTGGTCCAGAGAAGTGTGTGTCATGGAGGGGAGTCAGTGTCACGAAATCTCTAACTTTTCACTTTGTCTCAATGTTTGGAGAAATCCAAGTGAGAATCCAATAAAGTATAGCCATTTCTATCCTAGGGTTGTGTAATTTGTGAGTTAGTCAAATACTTTTCTTGGATCTAAAACTTTGAAACAAAAATTCAACAAGTCATCAAAATTTCAAACCCTTTGGAAGAACAAATATCCTTGAAGAGTCCAAATGTTGCTGCTTGTCCCTAGGGATTTTATCCTTAGAGGCTTCTAAATATTTGGGCCCATATCTTAATTTTTCTCTCCAAAGTCAACCTAGGAAAACTATTCCTTTGATTCTTTGATTTTCACATAATGGACCTTGTGGAATGAAAAGGAGTTAAGACACATACATTCAGTTTGAAAATTAAGTAAGAAGTGTTGATGTGTTAAAAAGAATCCATTTAATCAAGATAAAAGACAATTGGACCCCACATATGTGTTTGATCTCATGATTTCCTACAAATTCAAAATCTCAAAACCAACGTCTATTAATTGGCATAAGCATCTTAGTCCAAAGGCTCTCAAGAAACACCTTTCAACACTTTACGAAACCATAGATAGATTGGTATACAACTTTTACAAACGTGCTTCAAAGGATAATCCAAAATTGTATTCATTCTATTATTGTCAAAATCTAGGTCTTTTCCAATGTTTTGAATTTCTCACATAGAGTTGAAATTTTTAGAGGTATATCATGTTCTTCAATACCTTGGTCTTGTAAACAAAGTCTTTGTAGGTTCATTTAGGATCAAACCAACACTTTCATTTGTCCCAAACATCAATCAAATACCATCTCACAAACAACTCTTAGAACCTTGGAAAAATCATTCATAGTATACTTATGGTAAATCCTTCAATCAAAATAAAAATCACTTTGTTTGGCTAGGTGTGTGTGGATGAATCCTTCTTCACACATTTAGTTAAATTATCATCACCCTTGTGGACAATTTTACCCCAAGATAACATCAAACATCTTGGGATTTATAAGTCCATCATCCAAATCAAATCAAACCAAATCAAAATAAAAATCCAAAAATCCCAAAGTCTAGTATTCCTCCAAAGTTCTTAAAAGTTAAAACATCTGTATCATTCATCCTTCATTTGTCACACCACCATCATTTGATCCTTAAATATCCTAGATTTTTTTTTTGTACCTAAAGTTTAGACCAACCTAAGGAGATAGAGGTTTACCTCGCATATTCCTAAAATTTGATCCCAATTTTATGGTCCAAACAAGATCACAACACAAGAAGATCATGGAACAAAACAAAGAAACATCCACTTCAAGTGATTTGAGACAAACTGCATCATAATTCAACCCTATGGAATCTATTAACCCTTCACTTAACCCCCCTCAACAACCACAAGATCTTCAAGAGGGAGGTTGTCAAGTGGAGGAATATGTTACCAACAATTTCCAAGAAATGACTCAAGATGAGATAATTGAGCTAGTCCAAAACCCTGAAACACACAAAGTTGTCAACACAGTCATGAGGCTCAATCCCACAATATACATGTTGGCATTAGCAAAAGAAGGGAATAAACTCCCTTCTGATTTTGATGTGAGCACTATTGTTGAACAACCTTTTGGGAGTATACCTCAAGCACCATTCATTCCTTCACTCCCAAACATCATCAAACCCATCATACAACCAACATCATCTCATGCTCCAAGTCAACCCATGATCACCAAGGGGAGTTCATTACTCCAAGCTCTTCAAACACATCCACTTATCAACAACCAAAACTTGGATGCAAACACAATCTTGGGTATGCCTAGAACCATCCCACAAGACCCAAAACATCCATATGTACCACTCATCTTCCATGATACTAACAATCCCTCCACCTTTTCCACAATACCGGCATACCCTCTTGATACACAAGTCTCTCTCCCCATGATATCACAAGGACAAGTAGATTCATTTGGACAAGTGGGAAATTTTAACGCATCATCCTCACTTTTGCAAGGGAAAACACCACCAATTTTTCCATCATTCCCTCTTTTAACATCAACATCCACACCAATCCAAGGTTTAGGGCAACCCCCTTTACCCAACATACCAATCCAAAACCAATCAAGTCAAATCAATCCTTTGGTCACAAATCAAATCAGCATATCAATCATACTAAATCCTCCAAGCATGGCACTAACATTGCAACACCAAGTGGCACCAAAAATCTCAACCAATCATTACACCAACTACAACACCCCAAATATCTCAAAGTATGGCCTCCCAAGGGCCAAGCACATCAACCATACCATCTACCACACAACCCCTTGTCATCGCTCAACAAGCACCTCCACGACCACCCCAACAATCTCTCATCACATTATCTCACACCATTCCACCAAATCCTCCACCTCCACCACCAAATCCAAACATATCAAATCAATACAGCATCACATTCCAAGTAGGCCAACAAGCGTATCAAAAGGCACTTCAACAATTCCAAGCTCAACAAGTCACACAAGCTACACAACAAGCATAGGCACAACAAGCACAGGAACATCAAGCCACACAACACGCACAACAAGCTTCCCAAGCACAAGTGTAAGCTTTACTACAAAATAAACAAGCCGCACAGGCTACACAAGCCGCTCAACAAGCTCAAGCTCAATACCAAGCATAGCAAGCCTAAGCACAAGACATGTTTCAACAACAAGCCTATCAACAAGACTTACGATAGCACGCACAACAACAAGCACTGATAGATAAACAACAACAAGACCAACAACAAGCGTTGTTGGCACAGCAACAACTACAAGCATACCAACAAGTGTTGCTTGCACAACAAAGCTTACATCAACTTCTCATGAACACGCTGCCAAATACGCAAGTCATCCCACCCGTCACCCAAGAAACCATACCACCCCAAAACACATACATCCCACCACCTAATCCACAAAATTATTTGTCCACACAAATAAAACTACTCTCAAAACAACTGCTAGAAATACAATCAGGAAAGACAATGAAATCACAAGGGAATTTGTGCCCCTATCCATTTGATTGAAGCATTACGATGGTTTCATTCCTACAAGGATTCGAGATACCAAAATTTGACAAATATTGTGTGAATGGAAATCCTGAAGATCACATCAGGGAATTCCACGTACATTGTATGGAAGTTGCATATGACGATTCCTATCTAAAGCAACTCTTCCCTCGAAGTTTAGCAGGTCCAGCAATGGAATGGTTCTCCTGCCTTCCCCCTGAAATTAAAAATTTTCAAGAGATTTTGGACTTATTCATACAAAATTATTCATTTAACATAGGCATGGAAGTGAGCTTGGAAGAATTATCCAACTTAAAACAAAACAAGGGAGAAACATGCAACCTTCTTGCAATGATGGTGATCCAAGGCCAATAAGAGAAAATGGGCTATGCCTGAAGAACAACAAATTGGGACTATCATCTCCAACCTTGAAGGGACCTTGTCCTTTCATTTGAAAATACAATGCATAACAACCTATGACCAATTGATTCCCAAAGCGCTCAACATCAAAAGATCCCTTATAGCACAAGGGGGCACACCCACATACCAAGATAATCAACCATAAACAAGTTACAATGAAAAACCTCGCACATGGGCAAAGAACAAAATTTTTTCCAATGATGGTGTCATTGACACCAAAGTTGTAATCAGCACCCCAAGGCAGAATACACAACAAAAAATGTACCAACAACCACAAATCAATACCCAAAACAACCCACAAATCAACCCATCATCACAACAACAACCCAACAATCAAACTATCAACAACCTAAATGCTCAAGGGGGACCACCCCCAAGGAACAGTTACCCCCCTAAACGTAAATACACACCACTTGGGGAACCAATTGAATCTATCATGCAACATTTGGTACAAGTGAATCTCATCAAAATACTCGTCTACAAAAATTATCAAGATCCTCAAGTTAAACCACCATGGTATAACAAGAAGCACCTTTGTGACTTTCACAAAATAAAGGGACACACAACATCCAGTTGTATGAGACTCAAGAATATGATCCAAGATCTCATTGATGATAAAACCATAACCATTGAACAACCATCTAGGAATCAAGACCTCAATATATACATGAATCCAATGCCAGATCACAATAAAGGAAACAATAATGGTAAAGGAAAGAGTTACAACAATGTGAACCATGTTTATGACCATGTTGTTGCATCCTTGGATGAATGGGTAACAGTTGTTACTATCAAAGGACCTAGAGCTGAGTGTGGAGTCACCACACATGGCAACAAAATTACCATTCCAGGACCATCACCACCACCCAAGGCACCTGTCGCCAATCCGAAATCATTCCCTAATGGTTATAATGTCCTAGATCAACTAAAAAATACCCTCGACCAGATCTCCATCATGGAGTTTTTAAAAATATTGCTTGCACATAGGGACATCCTAGAAAAGGCATTGGTTGCATCCTCCATCCCACATATCTTGATATCTCCCAACCCAACCATCTCACAACCATGCACTCCATCTTGAAGTCCTAGTCCACAAGAACAAAGTCAAATGAGTCTTGATGGATGGAGGTGCAGGTTTGAATATTTGTACTATACAGTTAATAAAGAATCTAGGATTCTCAAAAGATGTTATCAAAAATTAAAAAGGTATCACTATCAAGGCTTATGATGATCAAGAAAGGGTGTCTCAAGGCACCATTCAACTCTCTATTCAAGTAGGGCCACCAATCATGGATACTACTTGTCAAGTTCTTGACCTTGAACTCCCCTATAATATCCTCCTAAGGTGCCCATGGTTCCATGGGATACAAGCTATCGCATCCACATTCCATCAATGTGTCAAATTCCCTTATCAAAAATGAGAAGTCACAATCCATGCTAACCCTGAGCCTTTTTCTTATTGCAAAAATCTAGAGGCCAAATATTATAAGATCCCCCAAGTCCCGAAAAATGATGAAGGACCCACATCTCCTTATGTTGACCCATCCACCTTAGCCTCCACTTCTGAGACAAAGACACCTTCCATTTCAAACATCCTAGATGTTAAGGTTATTATCCAAGATCATGGATGTGGGAACTATAAAATGAAAAAGAGTGCCTTTATGATAGGAGAATTACCTCAATCTCCTAGATCTCATGGGAAACCACAACCAATTGGCACAACATCTCAGACCTTCAAAGAAGAATCTACCACCTTCAAAAAGTGGGGAGACCTAAGCAAATAGGTAGACAAAAAATATGTCTCAAGCCCATTATATCAAAATGAAGGACCCGTGCCAGATCTCCCCATGGAAGAAAGCAACAAAGGTCTTCAATCAATGTTTAACTAGGGCTATAACAAAATGAGAAGCTTGGGAAAAATGATAATGGTTTGTTTGAACCTATTGTTCCTAAGAAGCACCCTAAGAATCTTGGCCTTGGATGTACCCCTACGAAGTTAACCATACTTGGCAAGGGTGTTACAGTTAAAACAGTCAAAGCTTCCCCGTCGGTACCCGTATCAATTACTTATCCTTTTGAGAACCCTGTCTCTAATCTACCCATGTTATTTGAGGAATCCTCCCTTTTTATGATCACAACCATGTCTTTCAAGTTGAGTAACCAACCCATTGAACTGAAACTTGTTTACCCCCAACTCATCGATTCTGACCAACGAGGACCACCAATCTTAGACGCATTCAAAAATGATGAAGCTCTCTCAAAATTCATGGGACTAAGGGATACTCTACCATATGGAGATCACAAAGTAGGGTTTGATATTGAGCTAGACACACATTCATACTATGGGGAAATGATTGAATCTCTTAGTTGCAAAATTGAAAATCTAAGAGTAACATCTAGGCCTTTAAGTGAAAACCACACTGTGGCACTTTCTGACCCAAAAATAGTAAAAAGAAAGATGTATCCGATGGTGAAAACCTCTTTGAGGTGCCAAAGAATCAGGGATTCAATCTTCCCCTTAGTTTCATCCATAAGGAGAAATCAGCAGTACTGGCAGAAAAATGCAACCCAGACAATCTAGGAATTAAAGAAACACCACACATCACTTTCTATGTAGAGTCACTTTTGATCGAGGAACAAGAAATTTTGGCTACATTTCTGAAAGAAAGGAAAGTAAATTTTGCATGGACCTATGTTGATATGCCAGGCCTTGATCCAGAGGTAGTAGTTCATCATCTAGTAGTCTATCCAGAGGAAAAACCAATAAAAAAAAATTTAAGAAAGATG
Organism: Sequoia sempervirens; assembly: GCA_007258455.2. NCBI lineage: Eukaryota > Viridiplantae > Streptophyta > Pinopsida > Cupressales > Cupressaceae > Sequoia > Sequoia sempervirens. Next base: position 90,335 of record VDFB02269703.1, on the reverse strand, counting down.
TATTCGCAGATTGCATTGTTGCGCAAACTTGAGTTGTAGAAACTTCTTGGTGTTGGCTTCATATGACCTATTGATTATCCTGAATGGGTTTCCAACCTTGTACCAGTTTCTAAGCCCATTTGGGGCATTTGAATCTACACTGACTTCAAAGACCTAAACAAAGCATGCCCTAAGTATGATTTCCCTCTTCCCAACATAAACATGATTGTAGATCTAACATCAGGACACAAGATGTTATCATTAATGGACAGGTTTTTGGGATACAATCAAATTATGATAGCAAAGGATGATCAACATAAGATAGCCTTCACCTATCCATGGGGCACCTACTGTTGGAACATCATGCCATTTGGGCTAAAGAATGTTGGAGCTACATACCAAAGGGATATGACTATGATTTTTCATGACATGATCCAAAAATCTGTAGAAGACTATGTGGATGACATACTAGCCAAATCATTAGGACCACATAGAAGCACTAGGCTCTATTTTTGACAGATTGGAAGAATATAAAATATGAATCAATCCTAAGAAATGTGTCTTCGGTGTGCAATCAGGAAAACTTCTAGGGTATATTGTATCAATGAGGGGAATTGAGATAGACCCTGCAAAATTCAAAGCAATTCTTGAAATGGAAGCGCCACGGACATTGAAGCAGTCAAGGGGCTTGCAAATCCATTTACAAATTCATAGCAGAGTTAGAAAACAAAGCTATCCCCTATTCTCATCTACTCCATAAGGGGGTAACATACAAGTGGGACAAGAAATGAGATCAAGCTTTCAATAAAATCAAGGAATACTTGCTAACACTGCCAATCCTCATGCCACTGATCCAAAACAAACCATTGATCCTATGAATATTAGTGATAGCAGCAACCCTTGGTGCTCTTCTAGCACAACATAATGAAACAGGGAAAGAAAGAGCCATTTCCTATATCAGCAGAACCTTGGTGGGACACAAGCTAAACTACACATTCATCGAGAAAGCTTTTCTTGTAGTAGTGTTTTCCTCACAAAAATTTAGACACTACATGCTTGCTCATCAAATAAAGCTCATCACCAAGATAGACCCTCTAAACTATCTACTCTCTAAGGAAACACTCACAGGGTGAATGGCTAAGTGGTTCATGATATTGGCAGAATATGGCATTGAGTATGTAGAATGGAAAGCTATCAAGGGACAAGTAATCACATATCAATTGGCAGAAGCACCTATATATTTAGAGAACCCCCTAGTATCAGAGTTTCCAAATGAGTCCATTTTCAATCTTAGTGTAGCAGAGCATTGGAAGGTGTACTTTGATGGGTCATATACTCAGCATGGGTTAGGAGTAGGAGTCTTCTTCATCACACCACAAGGAGATTGCATCCCAAAGTCATATAAGCTATCTTTTCCATGCACCAATAATATTGCAAAGTACAAGGCTCTAGTCATAGGACTCTGAATTGTAGTACAGTGGAAAATCATGGCACTTAAGGTTTATGGGGACTCATAGTTAATTATCAACTAGGTCAATGATGAATACCAAATAAAGGATGACAAGCTTACCCCGTACAAGAAATTGGTGGAGGATCTCAAGGAATTCTTCATTGACATCACATTTAATCAAATATCGAACATAGCAATTGATGCTATGGCAATAATTGGATCATTGTTGGATATCCCGTGCAACATCCCTAAATATGAATTCCTGGTAGAGCAGCTTTTCATACCAGCTTTTGAGGTACCATAATCTGAGTTTGTGTGCGAAATCGGTCCTGGTGATCCTTGGTACCATGACATATTCACCTACCTAAAAATAGTAGTCCTCCCCATCGACATCACCCCAAATCTAAAAAGAACCTTTATTAAGAAATCATCTTGTTTTGTCATCTTAGGAGACACCCTTTACCTTAGGAGTATCAAAGGAACCCTCTTGCGATGCCTTAACCCTAAGGAAGCTTTGACTGCTTTAATTGAGGTACACGATGGTATTTGTGGTTCTCATTCTAGTGGTATGACCTTGGCCAAGAAACTATTGAGGAATAGGTACTATTGGCCTACAATGGAGAGGGAAGCTCACGACCATGTCCAAAAATTTTTACAATGTCAACAGCATGGGGACTTCATCCATGCACCAGCTCAGGAGTTCCAACCGATTATAACACCTTGGCCCTTTTCACAATGGGGGCTCGATCTCATTGGAAAAATCACTCCAACTTCATCTAATGGACACTTGAGTTCATTATCACTACCACAAAATACTTCACAAAGTGGGTAGAGGCCATCCCGATGACCTATATCACAGGGAAGTAGATATCCAAGTTCATCATGAACTACCTCATTTGTCGTTACGGCTTCCCACAAGCCCTTATCTTAGATAACGGGACACCTTTCAAGAACCAGGATGTTCATGAGGTATGCCAAAAATTCAATATCCAACATCACTTCTCCACTCCATACTACCCCCAAGGTAATGGCCAAGTTGAGGCTTCTAATAAAACCATCCTAAAAATCCTCAAGAAAATAGTCAATGAAGTTGGTTGCAACTGGCACCTATAGTTGAATCTTGTTTTATGGGCCTACCAAACAAGTATCCACACACCTATAGGTGCAAAACCCTTCTCCCTGGTCTATGGATCAAAAGCCATCCTTCCCATTGAGATCGAGCTCCCATCCTTAAGAATATCATTGTAGAATCTCATAGAATATTGGGTGTCACGATTAAACAAGCTAGAACTACTAGATGAGTGGCGATTGGATGCTTTGAACCATCTACAGGTCTATTAGAACCATCTCAAGTGAAGCTATAATAAGAAGATCAAGAGTTGGTCATTTCAAGTTGGAGAGCTCGTGTTGAAAGAAAATCAGAAGAATGTACCAAATCCATATAGCAAGGAAAATTTTGAACCCAAATGGTTGGGACCCTTTGTCATCACTACAAGTTATAAATCAGGAGCATATCAACTATCCATGCCTAAAGGTGAGCCTCTATAGGAGCCCATCAACAACTCCCATCTCAAAAAAAATTATGCCTAAGCTTGCAAGGTATAAATCCAAAAATACAAAAAAATACAAAAATACAAAAATCCAAAAAAAATTAGAAAAATAATTGAAAACAATAAAGAAAAAAAATTGTCCTTTAGTGAAAACCACTTGGTGGTGCTTTGGGAAAGTACCTTGGTGAAAACCTGGCAATCAGGTGCCTTGTGTAAATAAGCACTTTCCATCCACCATGATCTCTTCGGCTTGTTCTGCATCATTCACCCATCACCTTCCATCGCTTTCCATCACCCATCGCATCCCATATCTCCTTCCATTTCCCATTCTCGTATGCCTGCATAGCTTGATCTTGTGTTAGTATCGTGTTCCATCCTAGAACTACTTGGCACATTCCTAAGGTCATTTTGTCCTACCTATATTGGAGTAGGCTATTGTATCATGTTGGGGGTATGTTCTTACACCTGTATCGGATCGGGTTCATGTATATTCTTGAAATCTTCCTTAAAATCATAAAATCCAAAAATATTCATAAAATCAGAAAATCCAAAAGTATCCAAAACATATAAAAAATCCAAAAATAAGTCAAAAATAGAAAAATTCAAAAAAAATAATTTCATCTCGAACTACATCATCTATGAGCTTGAACATAGGCAAGGCTAATCATTGATTATCCCCCGAGACATTATGTTAGTCCTTTAGGAGTCAGTCATAATAAACTAGCAATCCACACATGTTCATATCTCATCAATAAATGAGTCTATGTCGGTTGAACTATGTGTTCTCTGCATGCATAAGGTAGGAAATACTAATCTTTGATCAACCCCCAAGGCCCCTAGGATAGGTCCTTAGGTTAGGTTCTTGGTCAAAATCTCAGAAAATACCAAAAACATTGGAAATTTTGAAAATCAAAACATTTGTAAAACATCTCAAAAATACCAAAAATAGTCTCAAAACATTTCAAAATACCAAAAACATTTAAAAAACTCAAAATAATCCATCCCACTTCAATGTTCACCCACAATAAACATACACTCATAATAAATGATCATCACCCCCAACCTTCAATGAAGCATTCAAAAACTAGTATGGAAAATTAAAAGTGAAAACTCAAACGTCAAGGTCTCAAGTCTAGATCAGTAGGTAAACAAGTTGGTCAACTCTTGGTATCAATAGCCCATCATCTCGTTAATCTCACAATCATCTAATAATATCATGTCCTAGGATGCATCCTTCCTACAATGGACATCAACATCAGACATCACCGTAGTTTATTCTTGGCTAGAGGTATGAAGAACATTAGCTTATTTATTTACTTGATCTTTATCTTCTTTGATTTATCTTATTGCGCTCATTCCAATGACCTCTCAATGATGTCTAATCAAAATGATTTAGAGAGAGGAATGGGGCATTGATCATTATCTTTTGTCTGTTGTGCTTGTTGGATATTCTTGTAATATAACTTTGGTCATGCTAACTTTGTTTGGTCTGTAGGGAGGATATTTTGGATATCTTGTTGACTATTGCATTAAGAGGTTTTGGCCTCTTTATGTTTTGCTCTGAGATGTTTAAAATATCTAAAGTACATCCTAATAAAGTTTTGTATGTCAGGTGTGAACAAAGATACTCCTATCTGATTGTCGAGTCAAATTCCATCTCACTAGGTATAATGCCATCCTAGTTTTCTATACCTTGATGCATCATATCTATGTGTGTATCAAAAATAAGGAAAGTAAGCTCTTTACATCCCCAATCCCTGATAAGCAATACATCATCATCATCATCATTCATCATCATATCTAATAAAGTCTCAATGACTCATACTTATTAGACTTTTGCATCTTCTCGGAATCAAGAGTTGATCCCTCTCATTCTTCTATCCTCTTTCATGCTAACATGGTCTCATGTCATATCATCCAAAAACCATTTGCATCCTACATAACCATGGCATATCATCATAATAGGAAACATCATCTATCTCATATGCATTGAATCATTATTGAAGTTGTTTAGGATAATATAGATTTGTTATTCTAAGCATCTCATAACATAACCATCTGTACATCCATAAAGCATATTTGTCATGAACTCAACCTAAAATCAAAATTTTCACCCAATCTCTTGAGGGGGCAGTGTAGCAGTGTAATTTATTCCACTAGGCTAGTAGTGGGGCATCTAAAAAAATAATGAATTTTTTTAGTTTTGATCATGGTAGTATTATTCTTTGAACCAATGTAGCAAGTGCCTCACTTCAAAGAGGGGGAAAATGTAGACACCTAAAAATTTGTGATTAATACTATGCATCTAATTCTGATTAACTAACACTATTTCTTCTTAAATCACCTCAAATTAATCAATTAATTAAATAATCAACATTATTTAGTTAAATTTAGCTATTAATCAAATAATTAATTTTATTAGATTAATTCACCATTCTTCTAACTAATTTTCATCATATTTAATTAAATCAAATCATTTAATTAAATCCTCCTAATTCCTCACATTTAATTAAATAAATCAAATCAAATGTCACAATCCCCTAACCCATTCAAATTAGTTAATCCCAAATCACTTTCTAATCAACATTAATAAATCCTCCATCTTTTAACTCCTTAAGAGTTAAATTAACCCATGGTCAACTAACCAGGTTGCACATGAAATTCATTTCTTTTAATTAACTAATTCCTCTATTTATCCTCACAATGGCATATTCCAAGGAATATACCTCTCAACCACCTCTCATTCAATTTCCCTTCAAAAGTTTCAAAAACCTTTCACATCCTCAATAACTCCTCTTACATCTTTAATAACTTCTCTTACATCCTCTCACATCTCCAACCACATTCATTCAATTCTTCTTACAACCTTTCAAATCCTCTTACATTCTCATTTATTCATCTCACATCCCCCTTTCCTCAACACATTTCCCAAAATGTGCTCCATCTTCCTCCAATAAAATTGTGACAAGTGTCACATTCTCACTGGCTCTCCTTTTATCCCACATTCACCAATTTCTCTCTTTCTTTGACCCTTGACTTATATAAATAAAAGCATTCTCTTCACAATATGGATCCACAATTTCAAGCATTCTTACTATAGGCATTTCACCTCATAACTATCATCATTTTCATCACTTTTGAGCATAGTTTCATCAGTTAGCATCAATTCCATATTGGAATCATCTTCAATCATAAAATATTATTAAAGGGATTGGGAAAAGGCTTCTTTCCACATCAAAGGAGCACCACTCCCCCTATGGGATGAAGGTTTGGTTAATTTAGATAGGTTTGCATATTTTTGTTTTGTTTATTTCATGTTTCTTCATGTTTTCTTGTCTTTCTTGATCAAGAATCTCATAGGGAGTGTTTTATTTGGTTTTCTAACATGATTGACACTTGTTTGTTGTTTCTTGTTATTTGATTGTAGATTAGACACTCACAATTATAATCAACCTCCCCTGTTACTAGCAACAGTTTTTACCACATTCCTCTTTGTCTTTTTCAATCGGCCACGCTTGTCCCGGTTAATTTCTAAGAATTATCCTCCAGCCTTCATAGGGTTGATTAACATTGTCTTTTGTACATTCAAAAACTATTGAGTTTTTTTTCTTCAACTTTGGATGCCCCAAAGTCTCTTCCTGTTGCGCCTCATTTCCCCCAAAATCCTCGGTTTCCACTATCCTCCCAAGGATTTTCATTTATTATTATCTTTTTATGCCCAAAAAATGGGTGTTCAAATCTGTCAAATTCCCCACGTTTTGAACAAAGAGGTCACCCTATTTTGGGTGCTTTATATTGAGACATTTATATTATTTATAAATATTTAGTTTTAAATGACTTTCAACATTAATTTTCAATGCTTTTGAAATTCACTATAATCTCAAGAACTCCTAGACGGAGATGCCAGCCAGGCAAGGAAAAAAATCACCAAGGTTTCTAACACCACAACAAAATTTATAAACAACCAAAACAAAATTGAAAAAAAAAAAAAAGATTTGGATTGCCAAAGTACCTAGATGCTCCGGCATCAAACACACCAGGTACAAGAAATGTTCCATGAGCGTAAAGCTCATGAACATTTGGGAAATTCTAGAATTGGAATTACAAACTTCTCAAATTTTGAAGTGCTAACCCATGAAGCTTCGTCTGTTGCATGATTCTTCCATTGTACCAAATACTCCCAATACTCTGTGTTTAGCAATCCATGAATCAATGATTTGATCTTTTCACACTCCTTCTCCAGCAATTGATGTATCTAGTCTTGCACATCCGAAAAATCTAAAGATGTACTCTACTATCCACTTGATTCACCTTCATAATATTTATACAAATCTACAACATTAAATATTGGAGAGATATCAACACCTACTGGAAGCTCAATCTCATATGCATTTGAAGAAAACTTCCACAAAACCTTACATGGGCCAATTTTCTCCCATTTTAATTTATTATATGTTCCTTGTGGGAAACTCTCCTTTCTCAAATGTGTCATTACTAGCTCACCAATCTAAAAATATTGCACTCTTCTATGTACATCAACATTTTCTTTATATTTGATGGTACTCTTCTCCAAATTCTCCTTCACTTCCTTATGCAACTTGTGAACATACTTAGCAAAATCTTCCACTACAACACTCTTTCTTTTCAAATATGAACTATCTCACAATTCATCAACTCCCCTTGGGTTGTGCCCATACACAACTTGGAATGGACTTTTTCCCACACTTCAATTTATGGAGTTATTATATGAAAATTCCACTTGTGCCAAAGTTAAATCCCATTGATTTGGTTTATCCCCAACCAAACACCTCAACAAATTACCCAAGCTTTGATTCACTACTTGAATTTGGCCATCTATTTGAAGATGGTAGGCTAAGCTAAAACCCAATTGTGTTCCCATTCTCTTCCACAAATTACGCCAAAAATGACCAACAAATTTGTGTCTTGGTCTATAATAATAATTTTTGGTAATCCATGTAACCAAACTATTTCTTTGAAAAACAAATTTGCTATGTGGGAAGCATCACTACACTTCTTACATGGTATAAAATGAGCCATTTTTGAAAATCTATCCACTACAATAAAATTTGAATCATTACTTCTTTTTGTTCATGGAAAACCCAAAACAAAATCCATGCTAATGTATTCCCATGGTCTCTCTAGTATTGGCAATGGCTGATATAACTCCATATTTGCTTCACTCCTTTTATATTGACACACTTTGCACCATTCTTTTTACATCTACACTCATTCCAGGCCAATAATAACTTTCATTTAGTTGCTAATGTTTTTTCCACTCCAAAATGTCCACCCAAACCTCTACTATGTTTCTCTCTCAACAAATTTTCCCTCAAACAACCTTGAGGTATGCACAATATTTTCCCTTTAAACAACAAATTTTCTTGAATAAAATACTCCAGCCGTGGAGTTCTATCCATTCCCATTGGGCTCTTACACGTTTCCCAAGCTTCTGAAATCAACATCTTCTTCATACAAGTCTCCCATGGAATCAAAACCAACAAAAACTTACTCTCATTTCATTCAACAACAAGCACTTTCTACTCAATGCATCATCAACTCTATTTGATTTTCCACTTCTATGTTTCAATACAAAAGAATAACTTTTAAGAAATTCAACCCACTTCATATGCTTTTGGATAAGCTTACCTTGACTATTTATATATTGCAATGCATGATGGTTGGTATAAAAAACAAACTCTTTCAGAAGCAAGTAATGTCGCCACTTCTTAAGAGCTTACATAATTGCATAAAACTCTTGATCATACATAGAGTATTTCCTTTTTTGTTCATTTAAATTCTTAATGAAATATGTTATTTGTCTCCCCTCTTGACTCAAAAATCTTCCAATCGTTGTCCCACTTGCATCACAATCAACTTGGAACACTTTACCAAAATCTAGAAGTGCTAACACGAGCTGCTCCATCACTTTTTCCTTCAAAATATTAAAACATCTCTCTGTTGCAGTTATCCAAACAAATTTTTTTCTATTACCCTTCATTGTCTTTGTGATTGGTGCACATATCCCACTGAAATTTTTGATAAAATTCCTATAGAAACTTTCCAATCCATGGAAACATCTTGCTTCAAACATACTCTTTAGTCAAGGCCAATCTACAATTGCTTTTACCTTCTCTGGATCCATTTTTAGACCACTATTGGAAACAAAAAAAACCCAAATATACTAGCTCCTCTTTCATGAAGTTGGACTTTTTCACATTCACTAACAATTTCTCTTCTTTAAGTATTTGCAAAATTTCCCTAACATGCTGAAAATTTTCTTCCTTTGCCTTACTAAAATTCAAAATATCATCTAAATATACTATGACAAACTTACCGAGGTATGGTTTCAGCACTTCGTTCATCAACCTCATGAAAGTACTTGGCACATTTGTCAAACCAAACAACATCACCATCCATTCATACAATTTGTCCTTCATTTTGAAAGTGGTTTTCCATTCATCCCCTTCTCTTATGTGAATTTGATGGTATCCACTCTTCAAGTCAATTTTGGTAAAATACTTAGCTCCACTCATGTGATCCATCATATCATTCATACATGGCAAAGGAAACCGATACTTGATAGTTACCTTATTTATTGCTCTCAAATCCATACACATTCGCCAATCCCCATCTTTCTTTGGTGCCAACACTGTTGGAACCACACATAGACTCAAAATTTCTCTAATCAGCCCCTTATCTAGCAACTCTTGCACTTGCCTATTTATCTCTTCATTCTCTTTTGGTGACATTCTATATGGTGCCTTGTTTGGTAAACTTGCACTAGGAATCAAATCCATGCAATGATTAATTCTTCTCATGGGTGGAAATCCATCAAAAAACTCCATTAAATTTTTGCATTCTCATCCAAAATCTCTTGAATTTCCTTTGGTTTTTCATCTTCATTCTTCGTTGCCCAACTGTTGTAAATTTGGAAACTACAGCAAAACATGCTTTCTCCTTCTTGAATTATTTCAAAATTGCTTTTTGAAAACTAAGCATACCTTGAGTTTGTCTTCATCTTCTCCTTCTCTATTCTTCAATGGGTTCAATGTATATTCTTCTCCATCTTTCTTGATTGTAAATGTATTCATTTTCCCATCATGAACAGCTTGTCTATCAAATTTCCACGGTCTACCCAAAAGAATATGATAGGTGTCCATTGGCATGATATCACACATGACTTCATCTCTGTAGTTTCCAATCTGAAAATTAACCATACATTGCTCATTCACCAACAATTGATGCTCTTTTTGTAACCATGAAACTTTGTATGGGATGGGATGTTTGATTCTCTTAAATTTCAGCTTGTTCACCATTTCTTCAGACACTATATTATCAGTGCTACCACTGTCCATAATAACTTTGCAACACTTTCCACTTACCTTACACCTTGTTCTAAACAAAATCCTCCTTTGTATTTTTTCCACTTTCTCCTTTTCGATATTTAACAAGACTCTTCTCAACATCAAAGATTCTCCATCCTTGAGGTCTTCTCCGTGCTTATTTGAACCTCCTTTTTCACTTTCAACTTGTGCTACATGTACTCTTGCCTCTTTTCCTTTTCCTATATTTTACTAGATTTATAGGCATTCAAATGCCCAATGGCCCACTTCTCCACATTGAAAACATGTGAAGTTGAAACCTCTTCCTCTGCCTCTTCCAAATGACCCTCTTCCACAAGAGTAGTCTCCTCTTCCTATGGGGAAATATCCTTTTCCCTTTCCTTATTCCATACTTTCACTCGGCATGCTTGCTTCCTCTTGCTTTTTTTGGAAGCCTCTACTGTTGTTTAGTGGTCCTCTTCCATGTGAAAATCTACCTCTACCCGGATAGTTATTTTGATGCTTCCTATTGAGCTTTTCTTCCACTTTCAAGGCATATTGATATGCCTCCTCCACACTATGCATATTAACCATATTGATTTCATCTTGGATGGATATGCACAAACCATTCAAATATCTTGAAACTTGCTCCATATCATCTTCTTCACAACCGAATCTTATGCTTAACCAATAAAACTCTTCAGTATACTTCTCAACACTGCTCTCCTTTTGCTTTAAATTTTAAAGTTTTCTAAACGAATTAATGTGGTATTTTTCTAGTAGAAACTTGAATTAATTTTCATCACCATTCAATCCCACGATTTTATTTTTTTCTTTCCCTTTCACTACCTGTCTTCTTGCAGGTGATCCCACCATAGGGATGCATGCCCCTTCAACTTGGTGTGAGCATATTTCACCTTCTTCTCTTCTTCAATATTGTCGTATTCAAAATATTTATCCATTTCGCGAATCCAATCTAGTAATTTTTTTGCATTTAACCCGCATTTGTAACTTGGAGGATCAAATCATGGCCTAGAATTTATTTTTGTAATGGCCTTGATAAATTGTTCTTCACCTAGCTCAAGACCCGACTAGTTCACTTCCTCTTCGCCTTCAACAATCTGATCTTCTTCATCATCACTTATGTCCACTATATGGACTTCTCTTCTTTGTGCCATTTCCATGGCCTACATTTGTGTTGTGAGACCTCTAATTGCATCCATTGTGCAATTTCTTATTAATTTTGCAATCTCAGGCTTCATGCCTCTAGGTGCTCTACCTCTGCGAGCCTATCCTCTATACGCCATTTCACTTCTCAACATGACCTATCCCTGCTCTAATACAAAATGATGCAGACCATAGGCTCTATGTCTTATCAGACAAAGAGTAGTTTTCAGCTATTTCAAAAAAATCCACAAAAAATTCAATCACAATTTCAATTCAAATATTTTCATAAATTTGGCTCTTTTTTTTTATTTTCCAAGTCTAGAAATTACAAACAATTTACTCAAACTAAATTTCAACATCGTTCTAATCGACCTCCCCTATTACTGGCAATGGTTTTTACCATCATTCCTCTTTGTATTCTTTTTCAATCTACCATGCTTGTCCCAGTTGTTTTTTGAGCATTTTCCTCTAGCCTTCATAGGGTCGATTCACGTTCTCTTTTGTGCATTCAAAAAAAGCTGAGTTTTTTTCTTCAACATTGGACACCCCAAAGTCTCTTCCTGTTGCGCCTCCTTTCCCTCAAAATCCTCAGCTTCCACCATCCTCCCAAGGATTTTCATTTATTTATTTATTTTCCCAAAAAATGGGCATTCAAATCTTCCAAAGTCCCCACATTTTGAACAAATAAGTCACCCTATTTTGGGCACTTTATATTGAGACATTTATATTATTTTTAAATCTGCAATTTTAAATTCCTTTCAACATTAATTTTTAATGCTTTTGGAAGTCACTATAATCTCAAGAACTCCCAAATAGAGATGCCAGTCAGGCAAGGACAAAAAATCACCAAGGTTTCTAACACCACAACAAAATTTATAAACAACCAAAAATAAATTGAAAATAAAAAACAAATGATCTGGATTGCCAAAGTACTTAAATGCCTCAGCATCAGTGTATAAAATAAATTTTGTACAGATAGTCAGTTAGAGTCATCTAAGACTAGACCAATGGTCGATTGCAACAACTTTTGATTTATCTTCTATTATATTCTTTTTATCTATTGCAACAACTTTTGATTTTGAGACTAAGAAAATGGATGTTAAAACTAATTTCTTGCATGGGGATCTTGAGGAGGATATTTATATGCAACAAACTGATGGTTTTATAATGAAAGGAAAGGAATAATTGGTTTTTAAGTTAAAAAACCATTGTATGGTCTAAAAAATCACCCATGATGTGGTATCAAAGTTTGATGTATTTACATTGAAATTAGTTTTTATTATGAGTGAGGAAGATCATCATGTTTATATTAAGATTGTTGATGATTATATACTAACCATTATCTTGTATGTGGATGATATGTTGTTTATTGATAATAAAATGGTGATGATCAAGGAGATAATAATATATTCTTGGAATGGAGATCAGTAGGAATTGGGTACACAAAAATATTGGTTGATTTAGAGTAAATATGTGGAAATAATTTTGAGATAATTCAATATGTATGGTTGTAAGCTAATGATTAGTCCATTTATTATTGGTACTAAGATTATTTTAAACATTTTTCCTACATGTGATGGTGATTTTAATGGAATTTCTAATATTTCTTAAGCTAGTGTTTTTGGTAGTTTGATGTATGCAATAGTTTGCACTAGACCAAATATTGCCCAAGTAGTGGGAGTTTTCAGCAGGTTTATGTTTATCCCTGGTAGTGAGTATTATAATTTTGTTAAGAGGTTATTTAGATATCAATATGGAACTTCTAATTACTATTTGTGTTATCATGGTACTAATGATGTGGATGAACCATAGACATATAACCATTTTTTATGTAGATTGGGAAAGTGACTTTGATAGTTGAAAGTCCATTGATGCTTGTGTTTTATTTTTGTTTGGAGATACAGTGAGCTAGATGAGTAAAAGGTATATGATATTTTATTTTTCCCCCATATAAGTAGAGTATATGGCTTCTATAAATTCCTCTAATGAGGCAATTTGGTAATAGAGTACTTGCTACAAGTATTGTTTTTTATTGTAGGACTGTTAGAATTGGATGTGACAATTAGAGTACTACTTGTTTAGCCAAAAATCCTATGTAGCATGCTTGTACTAAGAATATTTATGTTTACTATCACTTTTTTGAAAAAGGTTGAGAATGGTAAGGTATTTTTAGAGAAGGTCAACACGAGCTAGATAATGTTGCATATTCACTTATGAAGCTAGTGACTACAAATAAATTATCTTGGTGTAAGAAAGCCATGGGCCTTGATACTTGTATTTATTTATATTTATTTTTTCCAAGGATACATTTACAATGTATAATTTCAAGTGGGAGAATGTTAGGATTAAGGTGTCATTTATCTTGCAATGCTATGTATAATTCATGTATCTCCAAAACTTGTTGAATGTGTTCTTGATTCCTAGAGTGGAATTGAAAATTATTTTATAATTTAGATTCCTTGGGAATATTGATATTAGTTTTCATACGTATTCATGAAGAAGGTAGAGCATAATTATGGTAGTTACAATTGATTTTTGGATTAATACATGCACCTTCCCAATTATAGGTGTTAGGATTGAGGAGTGGGAATCTTGTATTACGAGATGATTCCTACATGAATTGGCCACTTCATTTTAGAGTGTTATTCTTGGAGATTTGAGCTATTAGGGTTATTACATCTAATATTATTTTGTGGTTACATTTTCTATTCTAGAATCCAATTGATTGCACTCATGTGATGTCCATATGAATTCATTGATGTGTTTTCTATTCTCAAAAGATGCTCTTTGAGGTGGGCATGGGGTTTTTACATGATATCATGGTTTTGCTATCTATTATTTTGGTAAACCATTTGTGGTTTTGTCTACTCTCTATTCCTATTTACTGAGAGTATGAGATGGTAGTTTGTGATGAGAATTTTATAGGTACACATGTTCTACCAAAGTGTTGTTAAAGTGAAGAGAGTATTAGAGAGTGGATGTATCTCTTCTTTGAAGATTAATACATACTTGTCCTCTTTCTCATGTGGATTATTTTCTTAAAAAGGTTTCTTCATGTACCTTATGATATAGTTTGCTAATTTATTTCTTATTTTTGATTTATGCAAACACATAATTTAATCTTATGGTAATCCTTATTTAATAAACAAATTTTAGATTTGCATATACTTGTATAAGTTATTCTTGAAAAAATTTCACCTTATTTCTCAATAACTAATTTACTCTATTATGTGTCATTACCAAGTTCTCCTTGAGACTAGAGAGTACTTCATATTGGTGTTGAATGTGTTCTTCAACTTCTCTAGCTTTTAGGTGTCCTCACAATGAAGAGGTTGTTGGTATGTGGCAACTGATCATGCGAGATGCTATACACTCTTTATGTATCCTTGTCGAGGTTCGGGGCTAGGTCGAGCCCCGAGTGGGGGTTCAGGGGTAGTAGCCCCTGAGAGCAAGGGTTTGGGGGTGCAGCCCCAAATTTTTTTTCTTTTTTTCCCTTTTTACATGTCAAGGGGTCGATAGTTAATTTTTTGTTAACCGACAAATGAAAAATGACTTTGTAAAACCTTGATTCTAGAAGCTTCCAAAAAGCTTGTTATAAGCGGCTAGGATGTAAGTTGTGGTATGGTATTCATGAGATTGTAATATGTTTTGCACTAGATAATAAAATCATTGGATGGATGAGTTTCTATGGATGTAGCCCATATTGGGTGACCCACGTTAAAATTGTGTGTTAATCTCTTTTGTGTTATTCTTCATTGTTATTTCTAGGTTATTTAATCTACATATAATTGTTAATGTTTATTGCTCCAATCTGCTTGAACCCTAACAGAGGTGATTGATGGTGGATGGTACCCATAAAGTTCCAAAATATAGATATTTTGGATGAAGTGTAGAAATAATTATTTTATCATCATTTTTCTAGTGTCAACCATTACACTTGTGCCTCTTTTTTATTTGACAAAACATTAGAGATATCCCCCCAAGAACTTTTTTACCACCTCAAACTATCCATCTAATTAGGGATGATATGACAAGCTACAAGAAAGTTGAGTGTTTGCTAAAATCATTTTCATTGATATAAAAGGTGAAAGGAAAATTCATTTCTACCATTCATATTTTGGTTAAAACATATAGAATGAAGGACATCAAATGAAGGCCAAAGGGCAGTAATCACTCCAAAGGAAAATTTTGTTCTCACAAGGTAGCAACAAAATAAATTTAAATTCATACCCATGTTGACCGACCTCCTCTAGTTTCAGTACCCTCCTCATGAGTTAAAATTTATATTAAATTATTTTTAATTTGGGTTGACCCCCCCCCCCCCCGCCCCTCATAGTGGTGCCAATTTTTTTGAAATTAAATAATAAAGTTATATTATTTATAGGGTTCGAACCCTTATAGAGCACCCAAATTTTATTTAGAAGGTGCATTGAAAAGGTATAAAATAATAAATGGTTGCCTCCTTTGTGAATTAATGTATTCCTTCATGAAGTCACCTCTTTTGGTGAACATATAAATAGAGTATGTGGAATGTGAAGAGTAAATGTGGAAGATAAATCAATAAATCATATATACACCAACAAATTTGTGAGAAAAGAAGATAATTGAAGATCATTCAAAGGAAATTTTTTTATGGAGGATTTTCAAGAAGAAAAATCAATTGTCTATCAAGAGGTTGGTGCCTCATATAAAGGCTAGACACTAGTCAAAACACCTTAATTCTTATAATTATTTAGACACTTTTTGAATTTAGGCACATGACTAATTAATGAAGGGAGGAAACACATTTTAAGAATTTTTTTTTTACTATGATCAACCCATTGAAGAATTCTCATATCAATTATCAATGATGGGAAAGGTAAAGAAGGGACAATAAAGGGTGCATAAACTTAGAATAATTTGCAATGTTGTGGTAGGTACCAACATGAACAACATACATTTTTCTTGTGCCTATGATGTAGAAGCATCCAGGTCCACAAGCAATCCAACATCAACCAAAAATACTTCCCTTTCTTGTTTTAGTTTTGGTTGCATTTTTGTTTCTAGTAGTGTTGGTTTTTGGGTAGTTGCTTCAGGAGTATTTTTAAATATAGTTTAGGAAAAATTATGACATTAGCTTGTAAAAGAGCCTAATAGGTATCTTTAGATCAATTTTGGTAACAATTGGACCAAAAAAATGACTAAGTTATGCTTATACGGGCTTTTGGTCTACTACCAAACTTTTGAGAGTTTTTATTTACAACTAATCATGCATTTTTTTGTCTACTACCAACCTTTTGCAAAGATTTATTGTTGAACTAACCCATTTATAATTGATTCAAATGTGTTTTCCCACACAACTTGTACAAATGGGTTTTTTTGAATTTGTAGAAACTTTGAGATCAACTAGCTTTGTGGGGATCTCTTACCCATCTTAACACTTTTGAGAATTTCACATCTAATTGGAGCTTGCAGGTTTCTCATGGCCATTAGGATTTATGGGTAAACTCAAGTTAAATGAAAATTTCAAAGTTCAATCAACCAATTCAAATGAATAGTTCTAATGATGAAGTTAGCATGAGGTAAGCATGATGTAATGATGACATCACCATGTATAGGTTACAAAGTTTTTCTAGCCAATTGAACATAAAAAAATTCATGTTTGAACTATTCATTTATAGATCTTCTACTTGCTACAACATTTGTAGAAACTTATCCTTCTATTATACTTTTTATGTATGTAACGATTTATTTGTTGTAACAGTCGTAATCTAATTTGATTCAACTTCCTAACCACAAAAGTAATAAAATGGAGTTTGATACATGCATTGGGGTATGCCATGAGAAGAAGGGATGACATGGTTCATCATTAGAGAAATGATAGTGAAGAGAGAAAAATATAGATAGAGAAGGGGCCATATGAGGATGTGTAGGGGTTAATGCCTAGCAAGAGCAAAGGTTCTATGATGAACATAGAAATTTTAAAAGGAAAGATCATGAAGAATTTTTTGTAATATAACAACCATTGAAAGTCTTGTCAAGTGAATGTGTGAAGAACTATGAAGAATATTTTGTTTTGTAAATGATAATCATTATAAATTTTGAATCTAAACCCAATGAATTTCATTTTCCATGTATTTTTTTATGTTATGATTGTGAATATTGTTGGGATATGTGATTGGGTCACATAATAAGGCCCCCTTCTCATGACTCCATCAAATGGTATCAAAGCTAGGTTCATTGTGGTAATGTGTTGAGGAGAGTCTAGAGGAATGTTGTTTTTGGTTAGATGATTTGTAAGAGAAAGTATGTGGGTGGTTATGTTTGAAGAGCTCTAACATTTTTTTGGATGTTCAAGGAGTTCTATATTATCAAGAGCTTGAATGGATGAGATCGTGTTGGTTGTCCTCCAATAGGGATTGAAGTTAGGTAGAAGGTTCCCAAGCATCCTCCATGATGGAAAGTGGGTAAAGTATAAGAGGTGCATCTTCTAAGATTAATGTTGGGTAGAGGATAGGTGTGTGAGAGATTTTTGTTGTAGGTGGAGGAGACCTACAACAACAAAGAGCATAAAATTTGAAAGAAAATTGTTAAGTTACATATTGTATGTGTGTAAATGTGGCAAAGAGGAAGAGTATGAGGTTAGCCTTGGGAAGGCTTTTATGGCTTTCAGTACTTGCAAGGATAGAAGGATCATGTAAAAGGGAATAATTAATGAGATGAAGAGGATGTTGAAGGGTTTGAAGGAGACCAGAATGATGATGGAAAAGAGGAAAGAAAAGGAGAGTATGGGTAAGATGGAGTCCCAAAATAATTTGTGTATAGATGAACATGTGTACACTAGTAGAATTCTGAAAATAAATGACTTGGTGACTAAAAATTTTATTCACAACAACTAAAAATGACTAAATTCTACTAATTTTTTGCAACTCATCTATAAATGAGTAAATAAATGACTAATTTGGTCATGGACTAAAAAATTATTTATCCATACAAACAAAAATGACCAAATAGTTAGTCACACAAATATAAATAAGACAAAATTTTAAAAAATACTTCGGGAAACTATTGGTGGGAGTGTATTGCACACGATTCATTATTCGTTTAGCCTGACACTTGACAACTACACTAAGGCATTTTAAGTTATAGCAACTACTTGCATGGGTGATAAAGATTGTTTGGAAAGGACCTAGAGACTTCTAAAAAGGTGGGAAATGAATTTGGAGTTTGCTTAAATGAATTTGAAGTTGACGAGGCCTTTTGCAGTGAAGTCAGATTTGGGGATGCCCTCAGCAGCGAATTCAGAGGTAATTGAAAACCCTCATTACATTAAACACAAAATATATAGCTTTTTTATTGGAAACTTATAGTAGTTACAATCTATTGCTCTTAATAATGTTCTTTTACAATATTGCCATTGTTCTGCTTTATAATGTGTTCGAGCTAAATATAATAAAATTTGGGTGTTAGTGCCAAAATAGAATTTCCTCAAATAATTTTCATACATTTTCACTGTAAGCACAAAATGTCCTTGTGCAAAGTAAACATGTGCTAGATTTACCCATACATTAGGCATCTGAACAAATATGTTTCCTACTGCAGCTTCTTGTACCTGTGTAAAAATTTCCTTTGCAATATCAAATTGACCCCTTTTAGCTAGCACAATGGCTACCCCATTTGCAGCATAAACATTTCTCGGTCTTTATGCCAACACTTTACAATAAATTTCTCTATCCTTCTCAAGATTTTGTTCCTCCACCTTTAGATCCCTCCTCTCATTGTGAAAAGCTGCAAAATAATTCCAATTTACAAGTGAAATGTCAACATAAGAATTCTTTGCATCTAATTCACTTTGTGCAGCTTTAATTATTTCTTTTGCTTTAAACTAGGCATCTATTTTCAATTCCATTTTGAAAAGCATAGATAAAGCATTTGATGAGTTTTTATCCACCTTAAGTGCATCCCCAATCAATTCTAGGCTTAGTTGGATCTCATTTTGAGCTTGAGCCATGGCTGCAAGACGTAGATATGCATCCACATAATTAGGAAAATTGAACAATATTAGCCTATATAAAAGATTTTTTTTTTCAAATATCATGTAGTTGTTCAAAAAACCTAGCAAGATTAAATAGTGTTCTGACTTTATCCCATGGTAACTCAATTGAAACACCACCTTCTTCTAGTCGATGGAAGAATTCCATATCCTTAAAGAGCATAGAAAAACTGCAGAATTGGCACTGGGGCCTTTATTTATGAATTCAACCCAAATGTCATTTCCTAATGCCTCTATAAAAGTTTGTTGAGCCAACTCTAGTTCATCATTCTCAAAATGAAGAACCCTAATGTTGTTTAACAATTTAATGGGTACTTCTTCTCTGCTCTTCTTCATAAGAGACTTTGTTGTCTTGAATCTAAGGTTGCACTGAGGTCTAATGATATTAATAACTCACCCATCTTGATAAATGCATGGGCATCACGTGGATCTATGCAAGTTGACTTTCTTAAAATTTCCAAAGCCTTCTCTACCTACCCTTGTTGAGCATATATATGGCCTATAGCTTTTAAACTCTCATAGTTCTCAGGGTGGACTTCCAAAACCTTTTCAAAATTTGAGAGAGAACTCTTAAGATCTCCTAGATTCAATTGAACTTGTCTACAAAACCCTGTGGCCTCTAGATTTCTTTGACTAATGCCATGTAGTAGCAGCCAGTGGTGTCATAATCACCTTTATTATGATAAGATCGTGCAATATTATAATATGAATGAAATTTCATGAGAGAGTGGTCAGTTGAAACAAGAGTTGTCTAAGTCAATTGTTCCACAAGGAAATGTTGCCCTGTGAAGAAAAAATGGTTTGCTAAATGATTCAATGTCATTGCACAGTATGGGTATAATTCAAAGGCTCTACGCATCTTTTCCATTCCTTCATGAACACTACCTTTTTCACTAAATTTGATAATCCTACAAGTAAAAAATGCACAAAACTAGCCATAGAGAATTATGTAGAGGAAAAACATCATTTTCTAATGCCTCCATAAAATTTTGTTGAGCCAACTCTAGTTCATCACGCTCAAAATGAAGAACCCCAATGTTTAACAATTCAATGGGTACTTCTTCTATGCTCTTCTTCAAAAGAGACTTTGGCATCTTAAGAGAATATAAGGTTGCACTAGGGTTTGACGATATTAATAACACCCATCTTGATAAATGCATGGGCATCATGTGGATCTATGTGAGTTTCCTTTCTTAAAATTTCCAAAGCCTTCTCTACCTGCCCTTGCTAAGCATATATATGGCCTACAGCTTTTAATCTCTCACAGTTCTCAAGGTGGACCTCCAAAATCTTTTCAAAATTTGAGAGAAACCTTAAGATCTCCCAGCTTCAATTGAACCTGTCCATAAAATACTATGGCCTTTATCTTTCCTTGATTGATGCCATGTAGTATTGGCCAATGGTGTCATAATCACCTTTACTATAATAAGATCGTGCAAGATTATAATATGAATGAGATTTAATGAGAGGCTGGTTAGTTGAAACAAGAGTTGTCTCAGTCAACTATTCCAAAAGAAAATGTTGCCCTGTGAAGAAAAAATGGTTTGCTAAATGATTTGATGCCATTGCACAATACGAGTATAATTCAAAGGCTCTACGCATCTTTTCCATTCCTTCATGAACACTACCTTTTTCACTAGCTATGAGAATCCTACAATTAAAAAATGCACAAAATTGACCACGAAGATTTTTCCTCATTTCAAACAGCAAAATTTCCAAAAAAATATGCATTTAAAACCTACAAAAAAATGCAAATAAAATCATGTTGATTTTTGCGCCAAAAAAACCATGATATCATAGCTTGTTGCTTACTATTATGCTTTGATAAATTTTTTCCAAGCATCCATAGCTTGTTTAAAATCACGTATTTTAGGCTTTTAGCCATAGTAGCAAGGCAGTGAACTATTTGATAAAATGCTTTGGTAGACATGTATGAAAGATGTGATAGCATAGACAAGGCAATGAACTTTGGAAAAAATGCCACAAATTAATGTGGTCTCATGGTGATAGAATGTCACAAAAAATTCCATGACAAGTGAATTTTTATGGATTGTCATGGCATTCCATCACCATGAGACCACATTTCTTTGAGGCATTTTTTCAACCAGTTCACTACCTTGTCTATGCTATTGCTTACTATTATGCTTTGATGGATTTTTTCCAAGCATCCATAGCTTGTTCAAAAGAACTTGTTTTAGGATTTTAACCATAGCAACAAGGCAATGAACTATTTGATAAAATGCTTTGGTAGACATGTATGGAAAATGTGGTAGCATAGACAAGGCAGTGAACTATTTGAAAAAATGCCTCAAAGAAATGTGGTCTCATGGAATTCCATGACAAGCAAATGTAATTGGAAGCCACTCCTAGTTATTAGTTATGCAATGTGAATTAATTACATAACTACTTAAGTTTCCTTGTAAAAACTATATTGTAATTGAAATTTTGTCATCTATCAACATCTAGTTATTAGTTATGCAATGTGAAGTAATGCTTTGAGTTTGAAAGATGTGCATTGCAATGTAATAAAAAATTTGAATATAAACTACAAAAATATATATTTTTCAATTCACTATTTAAACTCTCTATTTTATTTTCTCTCTATAACTCTATTGCTAGGGAAATTCCTTTCAATTAAAAAAAATAGTTTGTCTCTTAGTCTACAATTTGTTTACATTTTGTCATCTATCAACACCTAGTTATTAGTTATGCAATGTGAAGTAATGATTTGAGTTTGAAAGATGTGCAATGCAATGTAATCAACAATTTGAATATAAACTACAAAAATCTATTTTTACGATTCATTAGTTAAACTCTATTTTATTTTCTCTCTATAACTCTTGCTATGGAAATGCCTTTCAATTAAAAAATAGTTTTTTTCTCTTAGTCTAAATTTTTTTGTTGCTATTTGTAGAACATTACAAATGGATCAACGTCGAAGGTTGACTATGGATCAATACCATGCATTTTATGAGAGAGTAGCCGATGAGAGGGACATGGACAAATATTCATGTCCATGTAATGACTATCTTGGTGGAAAGGTGAGAAAAAGAAATATAATTTATCAACATATGATAAGATATGGGCATAGTGGTATAAGCCCTTGGGATTACAATTATTATGAAGATATGATAGGATTGCAGAATGTGAGAGATGAAGAGGCAATAAACATAGATGAAGTGGCACCAAACATAGATGAAGAGGTAGCAATGTTAGATGAAGGGTTTGAAGTTGATAGAATGTTGAATGAGGGTCTAAATGATGACTGGACCAAGTTGATGTAGGATGCTTTAAAGCCTATGTATGCTAATTGCAAGTTAAGTCATTTGACAACAATCCTTCAAATTCTTAACTTGCAAGTGGTGTTTGGTTGGACAAATGAGAGTGTAGATTAGTTATTGGCATTATAAAGTTTGTTGTTACCACCTAACTCCACATTGCCAACAAAACGAAATCAATGTAAAAATAAAATCACTAAGCTAGGCTTAGGGTATGAAAACATCCACACATGTGTGAATGGTTGTGTATTATTTCATAATAATCTTGCAAGTGAGAGTGAATGTCTGAAATGTCATGAAGCGAGGTATAGACAAGGGTTGAAATCAGTTGTGGTTCCTAGAAAGGTTCTTTGCCACTTTTTGGTAATCCCACGATTACTCTGAATGTATAGGTGTAGAGACATTGCTAAAATTATGCAATGGCATGCCCAAAATAAGAGAATTTATGGAAAACAATGACATGTACCTGATTCTAAGACGTTGATGGAATTTGATAACAGATGGCCCAATTTTTCTCAAGATCCTCTTAATATAAGGTTGGTTTTAGCTCTAGATGGGGTGAACCCATTCTCAAATCCAAGTACTAAATGGTCAACTTGGCCATTGTTTTTAATAAATTATAACTTGCCTCCATGGTTAGCAACTAAGCCATTTTTCTTAATGCTATCATTGATTATACCAAGAAAGAAAAGTGGAACTTTAGATACAATTGATGCTTATCTAGAGCCATTATATGATGAGCTAATGGAATTGTGGAAAGGAATTGAAGCAATTCAATCTTTAAGGGATGGTCATTCAATCAAATTCACTTCAAGAGCTGCCTTATTGTTTACAATTCATGATCTTCCTACATGTGGCACATTATCTGGTCTCAGTGTTCATGGATACCATGGATGTCTTGCTTGCAACTTTAAGGATTTTGTGAGGCACTCAAGAATTTTGCATAAGTGTGTTTATTGTGTACATCATGCTTACCTTAAAATGGGTCATCCATTTCATCAACAAAAAACATGGTTCAATGGTCAAGAAGATAATCATGAAGCACCATGGCTAATAACAAGTGATTACATTATTAAAAATGGACAAAAAAGAATGTCATTTATTGAAAATAATGGGATTGTTGGTAGTAGATATGATCTATGTAATGAAAGAGGTGTAAAACGTTTGTGCATATTCTATAAGTGGCCATACTTTAAGGATATATCCATTAGGCATATTTTTTACTTTATGCATACTGAGAAAAATATAGCCTATGCTATTATAGAAACTCTTTTTGGTGTTTTTGATATTATTTCATCACACGAAGACTTTCAACAACTAAAGATTCAGTGAAATCTTTCGGTTGAAAAATATAATGATGAAAAATATAGAAAACCTAGTGCTCCTTATGTCTAGACAAAGGAACAATGTGCACAATTCTTGTAGTTGATGTCTCAAACTCACTTTCCCACTAGATATATAAGTAGCAGTATTAGAAGCCAAACTAACATTAATGGCTTAAAAGGCCTCAAGACACATGACTATCATGTCATAATCGACAATATTTAACCTGTTGTGGTAAATATATCAAGTTTGGAAAAGGGTCAAAGATTGGCAGTTATAAGGTTAGGCCTAATATTAAAGAGAATGAGTTTACATGTATTAGATCCTTTGAACTTTGATAGTTTGAGGGAGGAGGCTATTGAAGTCCTTTGTCTATTGGAATGGGAATTTCCACCAACAATCTTTAACATTTATCTACATCTTTTGATACATCTAGAATATGAACTAGAGCATTGTGGCCTAGTGAGAATGAGATGGATGTATCCTATAGAATGATATATGAAGGTTTTGAAAAAAATTGTCCATACTAGGGAAAAACCATAAGGTAGCATGTCTAAGGGATATTCAATGCAAGAGGCCATGGTATTTTGCACATTATATATGAAGTATTTTAAAAATGTCAATCAACATGTATGGGATAATGACGAATATGAGAGAGTTGCAGGTGAAATATTAGAAGGCAATGGATGTCACTTCAAATTATCACATTAAGAAAGAAGTGTGATACATGGATATATTAACTTCAAAACATATGTTCATTCGATAAGTGGCGTAGGTAAAAAAAAATTACACAATAATTTATTTACTCAATTGCATTTACAGATTTATATTAGTAATCTTTCTATTTGCACATTAATATTCTATGTAGAAAATATGAAGAAGAGAATCAAGCTTGGAAGCAACGTCGACCTCAAAAGCACAGATGTCATGATTTGATTGGAGGTGATTCTTTTCCAAAATTTAAAGAATGGATTGCTAATGCAGTCAGTGATGCAAAAGAAGAAGGTCAAGATATAACAACGGAGGAAAGTGAGATTTCACAATCTCCACATTTATGGGTTATGCATTTCAGTGGAATGACCTATGGTAGTCATTTAAGAGTGGAAGAAAAAGACAAAGGAAAGACAAATTGTGACTGTGTTGTTAGTGTTGAATTTCTTCACAAAAATGAGAAGAAGTTTTATGTTGGATTCATTCAAGAAATTATTCAAGTGGATTTTTGTGAAAATAGTCCTATATTATTAAAATATAAGTGAATCCGACCATCTGCAGTACAATTTGATGAGTATGGATTTGTATGTGCAAATACAAGACAATTTTTATCAGAGATGGATGAGTCATATGTTTCCCCTCTTCAAATTAACCAATCATTTCTAATTGATGATGTAAGAAGCCCAGGATTGTCGTATGTCATTCAAACAGAGTCCCATTCAAAACAAAAATTCATGGAAGTTGTTGATATAATGCCTGATGGGCAATATGTTAATTTATAAGAAACATTCGAAGAAGTGGATGAAGACAATGATGGGGTGTTTGAAGAAGAGATTTTGAATACCAATGAAGAGATTGGGAGAGAGAATGTATTTCATGTCACAGATGAGGATGAGGAAGAAAATCAAGTAGATGCAAACACGAGTGATCAAGATTTTGATCTTGTTGGAAATGTAGATGATTATGATGATATTTTGTCACCTTAACTAGCCTATCACCTTAAGAGGTTAGCTTGTCACCTAAACTTTGGTTATATGTATGGTGTAATTTATTTTTGAATGTAATAAAGATCTGAGTATAGGTATGCATATTCACTATTGTTTTACTAATGCATTTTTGAATGTAATCATCATTATTTTGTTGGTACATTGTATACAAAACCTGAGATGTTCACTACTGATTTGAAGTGCATTTAAAGTCAGGTTCAATCATTATTTTTAGTCTTCTTACTTTGGTTGAAATTAATTTTATTTAGTTAGAATATAATTTCTTGTATGTCCTATATGTTTTCTAGATGCTATACTTTTCTTGTATGTCCTAGATGATAGCTTTAGTTTATAATACAGCTTCTAGCCTCCACGTGCATTAAATATGCTTGTGTGAAGGAAACAATAATGAACATTTGTGATTTAATAATACATATAGATATCTTAACATTAGGTGAACTAAGCCTCCTCATTACAACCAAAGAAATGATCTCTTATGTCTAACTGACACTAAAAACTAGAAATATGTGAATGAGGTGTTGTGAAATAATATTTTAAGTGAAATTGATCAGTGCCTATTCCTATTGGGCAGTGGAGTCAAGATGTGGGTGATATATGTGTCTTACTTCTAGATGCAACTCTAATTATTTGGCATAGTGAGAGTTTATGGCTTGCATATATGTGCGATGATGCAATTATATGGTTCTTCTTATTGATCCAAATAAGACTTTCTAGTTATTGTGATTTATTTAAAGGAATTTAATCCTTACTTGAAGGAACCAATTAAAAGAAATCACACAATGATAGCAAGTATGTATTGAAAAAATAAACATATACTTGATATACTTAATTTGAATAACAAGGAAATATTAAACTAGAGACAACCATGCAATCATACACAGTATTATCAACAAATAATTGAGACAAGAATTCGAGCACCAGATTAAATATTCTTCTCCATTGATTTCTTCAAATAGATATTACAATATAACATAAGTCTCCTCATATATGTTTCTTTAAATGCCTATGATGATGATATAAAAATTTGGCCTTGGTTTCTCTTTTATAAGAGAAGCAACAATCTTTAGACCGTTACAAAATATGGCATCTTTTCAAAATTCATACCTCTTCATATAAACTAAGCATTAGCTTTACTTAAAACATAATTAAGAGAAAACAGAGAAAGTAGACAATATTGATTGGAAGCCTACATCACTTGCAATACACTTGTAGTATGTTAATTAATATAGGAGACCCACAATCATCCTGATCCAGCAAAGTCCCCCTCTCCATGATAGAGTTTTTGAAGGCTCAGTTCTTCCACTGCAACATCTTCAAGGCCTTATTCTTTTGGAGGAGCCAAATACTTTTGCTCCCATTGGTATATTGTGTAGTCATGAGTCCATTTGTATTCTTGAATCTTTGATATATTTGTTAGGTGTAATGACTAGAAAGATGCATGTTCTAATCATATCCTTAAGTTCCCGAAATTGCTTCATCATTATAATCAAATGAAAATAAATAATTAAATAATTAAAATACATCAATGAATCAAAGTATATTGAAACAAGGCAGTGTCTTCATTAGATTTGGCCATTCAATCTTACACATGAATTATCATTTCATCAAAACATGTAAATTTAAATGCAGTAATGCAAATTAAAGAAATTGCAAGAATATAAATGCATCCACATAAAAACCATGACACAGAGATTTCATGAGTGGAAAACCCCGTAGGGGTGAAAAACCACTCGGTAAAAGTGCCTCATTGGCTTAATGAATCTCACTTGTTACAAGGTGCCTTACTGATAGTGATCATATTGCCACACTGACATACCATATCAACTAAAATTACATATATAATATGAAGTAATTCAGTTACAGAGGATTGCACAGATCCTCTTCACAGTAGATTATCTTCCAAACACTTTCTCACTTCATATGGGGTAATATTTGTGAGAAATGGACTCATAACATGCAAATAGCCCTTTATCTTGGATGTAGTTACAAGTTACCTTTCCTAGTTTCGCCAATGCATCATCTTTTCTCATGAATTTATGATGGTGTCAACTCTATTACGAGTTTTCTAAATATTGCAAAAGAGACAATTCATCCTCCAATAACTTTTCATTCATCACATAAGTATTCTTTAAGTCATAAGCCATTCACATAAGGCTTTAAGAAAGTAATTATAATCCTACCAAAATACATATATAAGCTATTGAAAAAAAATATATAGAAGAGTATACATAAACATACATCAAATTTGGCTAAGTGAGAGAGGGAGAGTTCCTAATTTCTCCTTACACCATAATGCATGAGATTAACAATTAGGTTATCGAAACGAATCCTTCAATTCCCAATTATGTATAAAACCATTTCAACAACTAAAATAAAATCCCATTTACTCGACTCAACTCATGTAATCTATTACTTCACACAGCCAACAAGATAATTAAATTGCAATATAGTAATGCATTTATTAACTTTTATAGTTTTATGTCTGTGTGTGTATATATATATAATCTAGTTTCAATAAATAATATCAATTGCAATGTAACAAGCATAATTATACTTATATGCATAGAGATACTTATATATGACACACAAATATAACAAAATATCCATATGCACATGCGACTAACTGAAAGCCAAATAAAATGAGTTGTAAACATTGAATCCCATTTACAATGAACCCGTAGGTCCATTGTTCAAAGATTCGGTGCATGAAAATCAAACTCAAATCTTACTAAGTGGTCCTAGATCCAAACATAGCTCTCATACCATAGCACAATGCATATATATATGGTGCATTACACAAAGCATATTCATATAAAGAAAATTGTTAACCAAGCATATATACAATGCTTACAAAACAAATATATATATCTCATATGCATGTTTCAAGGCTAAGTGGTTTTAAAGAAGAATAGATACCAATTAAAAATAGAATACAAAACAAAAGAAGACACATATACTGTGCGCACCAGTAACTACAGAGCATAGGTTATAAAGCACAAGGAGGAAGGCGAACATAAGAAATATCAAATTATTTAGTGTTAAGTCCAGTAATCAAATCCTTACCAAATAAGCTTCCAAAATAAAACAAAGGGTCTCAACAAGAAATACTACAGTGCAGAGGAGAATAAACGCAATCACATATTAACGAATACCATCATTAACAAAACCATTACAAGAAAAACATTACAAAATCAAAGTTAAATATAAGAAGCAGCAGGTGTAAAGCCAAGAACTATAATCATTCCCAACAATTCACTTGATTGCGCAAAACAAAAGTCCCTTGGTGTACATCTAAATAACATTATACTTCTGAACAAAACTTGAGACTCAAAAGTACTTAACATGATTCTTATAAAGCTTGTCAATTCAAACTATGTCAAGATTATTCACAGCGAAAATACTGCATCAGAGTTGTATAAAATATCACGTTGCAAACCTTTAGACACTCGCAAGGTGCTAAGGGTTATGCTAGACTAGCACGAATGGTAATTCATTCTCCATATATAAATCCATAAACTAAAGGGGTAAAGAAAAAGGAAATATCAATGAGTGAGAGAAGCTAAAATCTCAATTTTGAGGCATTAGGGAAAACAAACAACAGTCGAAAACATGCTCGTAGATCAAGCGTTTACCAAGAACTATTGTGAGCAGGGTGAGCCACAACAAGGGTGCACATACTGATGGCAGAGTACCTCTTGCGGACTAATGGACAGAGTATTGCAAACATCATTAACTCATTTGGTGTCATAACTAAATGTGAGAGACAAGAATTATACCTTTTTGGCATCAGCTATCCCATGGACGTCAAGAATTTAAGGAACATGAATCATGAAAAGACTACTGCCACTTCCCCTTTTATGATCTTCACTTCCAACAAGAATCCAAAATAAACATATGGGTTGAAGGAAGGCTTGAAAAATTGATAACAAAATTTATCACAAGAAACATGGAAGCTCGTAGAGATTTAAGTGGTTTCAACGAATTCCTCACTACCCGCTAGAGATTTAAAGAAGAGCACATAAAATTAGGAAACAAATGATTTTCTTATGTAAGGTGCAGAGACATTATTAATGTACGAAAAGGTGGCAGGATAAGTTTAGGACTCACAAATGAAATCTACCCACAATTCCAAAACAGCAGGTGTGGCCAAGATGATTTGGTGCGCGGCTAGTATGTCGGCCATTGATATTACATTCCACACAGAATGAAAGATATAATAGGTGCAGGAGGTTTATGGTGAATGCGGATTTGGCTCCTCAACACTATGCCAACCTTAATGCATGGGTACGCTCCAAGGGTTTTCTGAGAAAGCTGTTTGGCAGCGAGGCAAGGCAGCAGGTTGCTCTAGATAAGGACCAACTCCCTAGTAGCAAACATTACAACAACATTGGTGTCCAACCACAACATAAATCTATTATAAGCAAAAGGATAATGGTTTCATATAAGACGCCTCTGCAAGGTCCCTCAACACCGTGCTTCCCTCAAATTTACCTCAACATTATAATGGCAATCCTGAATATTAGAATTAGCGAATAGCACATCTCAAACCCAGCTCTCAAAACACAGATGAACAAACTGTTTATCTTGTTAAGAATTAGCTTAATCATTACAAACAAATTGAACCACATGATGTATTAATCTGCAAGTAATAAGATAAATATTTAAAAATATTGGAGTGAAAACCTTGATTCAGTTATGGTGAAGTGATTTAAAGAATAACTGGATTCGCTAGAATTGCTGCCAACCGATAACCAAAAAGATGATAGATGCCAGAGCAAATAAAAACATGGTAGAAATGGAATACCGTGTAGGTTGCATGAAAATCTCTTATCGAATTATCCCCCATGCCTTCCCTTTCTTCTCCTTCTTGAATCGTTAACCCCATTACCTGCAATATCTTTTCTAGATTCTTGATTTTCTTTCATCAGAAACTTTCTCCCGACATCCTTTTTCAGTTACCTTATTTTTTGCCAAAAGAAAATGGGAAAAATTATGAAAGCATTTTTGTCTCCCCCTACATTATACCTTTCTCCCTCCTTTAAATATTTCCTCCCCCCCAAATTACTCAATAACCGAATCTTTAAAATAAAAATAACGAGATCTTCAAAAAAACAAAATTAATACTTCTTTTTCATCCTTAATATTTATCCTTGATAGATAATAAAGAAATTCCTTTTAATTGTAATTTTAAATATTCATTCCAAATAAAAATATCATTCAATTGAAAAATAATAATAATTATTCTAAATAACAAAACATTATCGTTTATTTGCAAAACTAAAATCTATAATTATATTATAATAAATTCCTTTTTATTTCATTACACTTTTATTTCGCCATAAATTATTTCAACTAAACATTGTAGAATAGGGGTTGTGACATCAGGTGATTCCTTCATCTATTGTCGAGTAACCCTCTAGCATTTTTAATCAATTTAGAATATCCAATATCCAAGGCTATTATTCCATCCATGATCAAATTGAGGTCATGGACATTCAATTCACCATCCTTTTGTACATGAGCAATGAAATCAAGAAAAAATTGGCCAAATTCATTTCTCCATTCACTGATATTTTTCAATTGGTCATCATCCTTTAATATCCTTGGCACAAACCACTTCTTCAATGTATAAAATGATTCCATCCTTGTTTTGATCTTTTGATCTTCTCCATTTATATACTGAGATTCATCTATAACTATCTTAACCATTTTTTTAGTTGGCTTTAAAGATGAAGGAGCTTCCACACTTCTCTGTAATACCCTACATAAAGTCATCAAGGTATGATGAATTGGCTGCCACTTCTTGAAAAGAGGATCCAGTATAAGTGCATGGGCTTTCATCTGGTCAATTGCTTGGGATCCAATTTGTCCTCAATCAGTTTGATCCTGTGATCCAAAAAAAATTCCAAGACATTGATGATCTGGTCCCTCACTCCCTCCTTAGTTTCATTATTGGCTTTTTTCAACTCTTTGATCTCTTGTCTTAGTGCATTCATTTGTTCAAAGGATGCACTGTCTATATCGGCTGATTGGGTAGTAGGAGGTTGATACATTACTATTTATTTGCTCTATGAAGGCCCTGATCCTTTCAAATGCTCTTTTAGTCTTACATTTTCTATGAACAATTTATTTACCTCATCATTTAAGAATTTATGTTCATTTTCATATTTTGAAAAAAAAAATTCCATTTCCTTAATAGTGGCTCGAGTGAACATGGCCGAGTGCATTGTCATGGTTGCAACTTCTAAAGGAGATGTGTCCTTTAATGTTTTTACCATATTCATTCCTCTCATCTCTTGTACTACATCTAACAACCTTGGTTTTTTTGTATTTCTTTGCTTGGCCCAAAATTCCAAGGTCTCAATCTTAGGATTGTACCCTGTACCACTTATCCCCTCATTAGAATCAAATTCAACAATTATCATTGGGTCTTCTTGTGCTATTACTTGGTCAAGTAAGAATATCTTCTTTAGTTTCATACTTGAGATAATGAGTATATTACTCTTCAAAACCATATCCTGAGCTTCTGGTGGACTAATATCAACATTATCAATTCTCAATTCATTGAAAGTTTGGGCTACAATCTGATCATCTTGAGATTCTTCAACACCCATATTGATTATCTCTACCCTTTCTTCAAACTCTCTCATTTTCATTTTAACCTAGAAATCCTTAAATTCATGGGTCTCAATGAAATCATCATCTTCAATAAATGTACGAGCTACAATTTCCCTCTCATAATCCTAAATTTCCCTTTCTCCCTGCATATGGATATCAATTCTAGCCTATGGTTTATAAGCTCTAGTTTCATGGGTTGGTTGATCTACCTCAACATCATCCTTCAAAATCCTCAGTACACTAGCCACTTCTTTTGTATCTTCCACTTCTTCACTCATTACATAGGAGACCAATCTATATGGCTCCTATGTCTTCTATTTCTTAGGAAGTGGTTGTTCAGGAGGTGATTGTTGAGGAACATGACATACTGAAATAGTGTTAGGTGATGGCTTTGAAATTACAATACCACTTGGACTTTTGGGAGATAATTTGGTGGGCCTCTCCTCCTCTGCTACAGACATAGCATACAATTCATCAAACTTATCAATTATCAAATTTATCCTCTTAAGAGGATCTGCTTCTTCTACAAAATACCCCAAGAAGTCAATGTTCTCCTTTTTCCTTTCTTCCTCAAGCTTCATCATGATCTCCCATTTTATTTTCCTCTGATATACCTCTTGGGGAGTGAAGCATTTTCTAATCACATCCTCTTCATAATCCACTTGATGAGTGATTGTGGTCTTTTTGAGGAGGTTTTGTCTTATAAAATTCATATGACCCTCAAGGTCAAAAGCCCTTTAACTTTCAAGCCTTAGAGAATATCTTGTCTTAAGGTAATGTTGTAATTCTTCAAGGGTGTCATATCCAACATATAATTCTTCACATGTTTTCAAGTTAGGTAGAAATTTACCCTTATTTTGTTTGTGCATGGAATCCTTTTCCATCAACAACATCTGCCACATAAATTCTAAAAAGGCTAGCTGAAGAGGAACAAATTTGGGCAATATATGTGGGGCTTGTGGGCACCCATAAATCTTGATTATTGTGACATCTTATAGAAAAAAACCAATCACCAAAGTTATGAGTATGACCTTGTTCTGGTGTCAAATCCAAGAGCCTCAATAATTTTAGTATAGGTGTGTGTAATCTTGGTAATGAGTGGCCAAGAAATCTCATAACTTTGTACACAAATTCATCATGGAACACAACATAATCAGATTTTTTGCATCTGCTATCCCATTTATAACACCATCGTTGCATAGGAAATGAGTTCCCTTGTCAATCAATCCTACCCAAGCACATCCTTTTTGTCCATCTATCTTTGTTTTGGTACAATATCAAGTGACACAGTAAAGAATAGTGCCTAAATGTTATAGGGGCCTTGTTCTCTCTAACTTGCCAGAAGCCTTCATGCAATTCCTTCTCAAGATATGAGCAAAATTCATATTCAATTTTTGTCTCAAGGTTCTAAATTCTCATAGCCATCATCATCAAACTAACTAGCATTTTTTCTTGTGCATCTATCCCAAGTACTTAACAAAAAGAAAAGTAGGTTTTCTTGAAATAAGTTTGAAAATATTCTACATCAAATGGTTCAGTGACAGAGGGGGAGATAGGTATCACCTTGTTGTTAACACCCCTTTTCATGTATATGGGGATTTCATCACTTCTATGTGTTCTCCTTAACCTAGTATATTCTTCCTCACTCTTTTGCAAGTCAACCTCAGTGAGGGCATGTTTGTTTAGATTGAAGCATTCAATGATTTCAACTTTTGTTAATATTACCAATGGTGAACCATCTATTATCCTCACAGACCTGGTAGTAAGGTGGTAATTATGGGCTATAACTCTAATGAACTCCACATCTATGAAGACATTCAAGACAATTAGCTTAGCTAAGTTTAATGTTCATAGATTTGATACTGGAATTATCCCTTCCCTCTTTTCATAGAAATACCAAAACAATTCCCACCCCAAAACAGGAATAAGGGCATCCCTACAACCATGAGTTGTATCCTTGAAAACCTTCTTGTATCCTTGTTAGTCAAGTTAGGCAATATATCTAAGATAGATTGTTGTAATGATCTATTTTTACCCTTAGGCTCTTCCTTCTTAGTCTCGGGTTCTTTCTTTTTAGGCAGCATGATATCCAATTTCAAACCTCTACTCGAGCTTTCTAAATGTTTAAATACAGGATTTCAAACAATTATATTATTGTAAAGTTGCTTCAGTAAGTTTAGTGTAATTACCCGATATGTGATAGTTGTAGAACTTTTCCTTGTTGAACTCCTAGCTTCCTGCATGATAATCCTTGCAATTGAATGCCAAAACAATGCCAAGTTCTCAATTTTAATGGCTTATGAGTTTAGTCATGTCATCATTAATATCAACCTTATGCCAAATATTTTGTGATCAACTCATATTTTGAGTTTGAATGTGTGTCATTGATTTTCACAAGATCTGAGGGCTATTAAGAGTTATGCATTTAATACCATAACTAGTAATAATTCCCTAACAATTTGTACCGCAACACCATCGCCTCTTTCTTTAACTAGTGTGGGATAATGGGGTCATGAATCTTTTTATTTATCAAACTTACTAATGTACCATTGTCATGAGATTTCTCTATTGCGAGATAGCAAGGTTTATACCACTATACTGCAAGCTTCCTTATGCTTCATCGTGAGGCAGCGGGACTCTTACCACACTACCACTCTATATTATATCCTTCCTTGCGGGGTGGCGGGTTGTTCCTTGCTATACCACACTGTTCATTTTTCCTTGTCGCGGTACTATGGTTATAATGTAATTAAGCTCTTTTATACCGCCCAATCGCACCTTTATTAGAATACCCTTCCGGTATTGCGGTGAATACATTTATGTTGCCTGTTATATACTGCTAGCCCACTAAGGGTTTAAATTGTTACTGTGAGATTGTGGTAAAGGGATTTTATGGATGTCAAATAGCTATACATGTTTTTTCTTAAGTATATATGATGAATTTTTGGCTTTGTATAGGTCTTTTAGTGTAAGTCAAACCTAAAAAAATTATATGTTTGTTTATAGTGGGGAGGCTCAATCAAAAATAAAAAGGAATAAAAGGGTCAAGGCTTAGGTCATGGAGCTCAAGGTTATGATGGAACTAGGAAAATTTTTAAGGTTCTAACACACCTCATGATGAAATAGAGTATGTTTTTCCTTCATCATGCTTGTGTTATATTTTTATGAGTTCTTTTCTTGTGAATATATCCCTAAGGAAAATTTGTCTGATACCTATAATTGTAAACATCTTTTTGGTTTTTGATTGCAATTTTTTTTTAATTAGTAAACTAAATTCTATTTTAAGTTTCCATTTGCAGTTATCAGCGGATTGGAAAGTCAATAGTTATCAACTTATGAACTCAATAAAGTTTTATTGATTCAAGTTTCTGATTTATACATTATTGTTTATTTGGACTTTAGGAAATGAGGAAAAGGACCATAAGGCATAAATTAAATGATAGTGATCATAATGCTAAAATTTCAATGACAAATTATGAGCACTTGCATAGAGAAAAAGTGGCCAAGAATAATGAATATCTATCGCATCTTGGTTTGACAAATAAGCAAGTTGTAAATCCACTAAGTAGTATATTATTTGTTTAATAGTGTTTAATGAAATTTTATAGGAAAGAGATTTATGTATATAAGACATCATATGATATATATTTTTGTTTTATAAGCAAGAAAAAGAGTGCAAAGAAAATGCAAAGAAAAAACAAAAGGAAAGAAAAGATACAGTGTTTCCATCTTGTAGAATCCAATGCATTTGTGATTCAACAAATGCAGTTGGTGAAAAAAATAGTTGTGATGATGTGCAACCTGATATAGCATATGGTGATGTGCAACTTGATATAGCACATGGTGATGTGCAGCCTGATATAGCACATGGTGATGTGTAGCCTAATATAGCACATAGTGATGTGCAACATTGTGATGATCTCTTAGCACAAAGTCTAAGAGAGATTATTGAAAAACATCATAGCAAAGGAACATAATGTCTACAGATGATTTATTCAACATTAAAGGATGTGTTTGAAGTGAAATATGTGGATATTGGTACTGATTTACCTACTCATGTCACACCTGATGTGACCAAGGAGTATGAAGTTTCGGTTAATGAAATTCATGAAGAGAGACCGCTTGCACCTGTTGCATCTAGAAATTTGATGGAACTAGTGGATCAGACAAAAATACCAGTAGTGGTTTAATAGAAGATGTGTCTCCTTTTGTCAAGAGACAAATATTGAGTC
The DNA here is from genome assembly GCA_007258455.2 of Sequoia sempervirens. Taxonomy (NCBI): domain Eukaryota; kingdom Viridiplantae; phylum Streptophyta; class Pinopsida; order Cupressales; family Cupressaceae; genus Sequoia; species Sequoia sempervirens. Next base: position 53,645 of record VDFB02269703.1, on the reverse strand, counting down.
AAGATTTGTATAGATCTATAGAGAGGAATGCAAAAGAAAGAAAATTAGAAGGCAAGAAGCCATTCTTGGTTGAGGTATCGAGAAATGGTGAACCCATTGGGTCAAATGTTGCAAAGTGGGCCTCCGAGTTGGGTGTAACATGTAGGTCACATTTGGATATTTACAAATAAATTTTTACAGAGCAAGATCCACGAGCTATGGAAAATTTTATACAAAAAATGGAAAATTCTTTTGAGACTACTGGTGGACAAATCTCTAGAAAATATTACAAGCAAAAGATGAGAATTTTGATGAACAATTTTAGATACAATTGCAAAAATAATCATGGAGGGAAAAGAGAGGTTAGACTCCACTCTACCTCCCAAACATAGGAGGAATTGAAAGAAACTATGCACTCAAAAGAATATTTGGCAAAGAGTAACAGAGGCAAGAGAGCAAGAGATAATGTGAGGGCTGGATATACATTTGGTCGAGGCGGGTTGCATGCCAAAATAGACAAATTTGTAGTAAGTGTATGAATTTTTGGTTCAATTTACATTGTTTTATTTATTTAAATTTTTTATTGAACTGACTATATGTTGAAATTGACATTGTATTTTAGGTGGAAAACAATACTAGAGAAGTAGATGTATAAGATATTGTCAATTATATGGCAGCACTAGATCCTAGTAAATCTAAGAGTAGGATGAAGTGGAAATCTAATTTGTCAACAAAGATTTCACAGCCATCTATTAAATACCCGGAAGGAGCCTCTCTAGATCATGTCAACTCAAATGAAAGGTACCAACGCATAATGAGTTGCATATTCAGTCTCACTCAGCAAGTCTTGCAATTGGTTGCCTCTATTAAACCTATAGTTTTTGCATGGAATGATCATAAATCCATGGATTCAGATGGGGTAAGAGGCTCTATTGATCTCATTTCTTCTTGTTTGGAATTTTTTTATACAAATGCCTCTTAATATGTAGACTATTGAAACATGAGCATAGGAGAATCCAACCCAGTTTCTTTATTGTTTGAGTGATCCAAAAAATGTTCTTTTGGACAAATTTATAGCTTGAATTCTTTACTTGACTAGTGAATGCTTTGTATATTTTTTTGCATGATGGTTAAACCACATGCAGAGAAATTTTATTAAAGTAGCACTAAGAAAATGAAAATGCCTTCATGATGTCAATAGAGCTACCAATATTGATAGTGATCATGATGAACTAGACAAGAATGTGTAGCACAGTCATCATAGTTGTGCTGAAGTTGAGATAATATAATAGTTGTCAGTTATTTGTCCCAATGTTTTGTCATTCTTCATGCTTAAAATATTCTTTTGGACAAAAAATTGTAGCTTTTGCATTCTTTAACTTGTAAGTTAATCTATCCCAATGTTTTGTCATTCTTCTTTTGGACAAAAATTTATAGCTTTTGCATTCTTTAAGTTGTAAGTTTTATTTGTCCCAATGTTTTGTCATTCTTCATGCTTAAAATGTTCTTTTGGAAAAAAATTTATAGCTTTTGCATTCTTTACTTGACTTATATTAATTTTTGCATGATGATTAAACCACATGCAGAGCAATTATATGAAAGTAGAACAAAAAGAAAAAGACCCTTTCAAATAGAGCTCTCTACAAAGCTATACAACTTCATGTCAATGTTGATAGTGATTATGATGATGAACTCGACGAGCATATGCATGATATTCATAGTAGTAGTCGTTTTGAACTTGAGGTGAGTGTTATGAAACCACATACAAGTAATTACTATTCAAGTACTACTCAATTAAGTAATCGTTGTTTTATTATGTAAATAAGGGTAATCATTACCTATTTGATAGAAGTTGGTTAGAATAGTAGTGAAGTGTAATTAGCTAGTATACATAGATTATGGAAATAAGGGAGAACATATAACTTACATATGGAAGCTTAGAGCTTAGTTGTAATAGAGTGCATACATAGATTTTGACAATGCATTAATGCATTGTGTTCATAAGGGAGAACATATAACTTACATATGGAAGCTTAGAGCTTAGTTGTAATAGAGTGCATACATAGATTTTGACAATGCATTAGTGCATACTATTCAAGTAAGTCATGGTCCTCAGTTGGGGGGACTTAATTACCAATCCATGTCTCTTTCTAGAGTACTCGTATAGTCTAGCACTATTGTAGTCTTGCCCTCCATTTTTTTGTACCTTGCAATGGGTTAGTTTTTTTTTCAAAGTAAAAATTTGCTTCTTTTTTATTCAATAGAATAAAAAAAACATATACAAAAATTGATTTATTCCAAGACATAAGACATTACATATAGCTGTCAAAAACAATATAATGTGTGTTTTATATATAATATAATGTGTATTTTTTTGGTTTTGCAGACATTTATTGATAAACTTCAAGGGGATAAAGTTGGGGTGTTGGATCCATTTGATGGTGCTGCTATGGGCATTGGGCGGATTCACTCACTATCTATTGTGCATGGAGTCAAATTGAAAGGAACAAGAGATGAAAATGTAAATATTTTAAAGGTCACAAGTAACATACCCTTGCTTATGAAGACAAAATAGATGGAGTTGTTTGTTTGAAAGAGAAAGAAGGGACCTTTGCACGATGGCCACTAAAATATTTGAAAAAAATGACATAGTTGATGTTTATCATGTACTAGTTGTTAGAAAACTTGGCCCACTTCTTTATGCAATAGTTTGAATGTGTTGTTTAGGGATCTTAGTGTTTTTTGTCTGTTTTGGAGCTGTATAAGCAAAAAAGGGCATCGTAACTCAGTTTTCTCAGTCACAACATTGAGAAACACACTTTGTAACACATTTTTCAAAGCAAAGACACATATTTTGGTCTTGTATCTGCTGTAAGAACACATTTTCTCAATAAAATTTTAGTATTGTTTCTTCTTAATAGCTATTTCATTATGTGTAAATGAATTATTGATTATGTTTTTTTGTGTTTTATGTTTAAACCTCAAAAGCATTGTCTCATTAATTTCCAACACTTTTAGGCAGAAATCAGTGAACAAAAACAATTAAATAAATTACCAATTTACTAAGTATATTGCCAATTGACAGAAATCAGCGAATATGACTAAATATAATGATTATACAATTAATAAACAATGTATCAATATACTACGAGTTGATAAAAATCAGTGAACAAAAACAATTAAATAAACTACCAAATTGATCAAAATGATGATTAAAACTAATGACTAAATACACTAGTAATGGATGAAAATCAGTGAATAAAAATGACTAAACAAGTGACCAGTTAACAACAATCAATGACTAAATATATCAGTGAATAAAATATGACTAAATAGGTGACCAATTTACAACAATCAATGACTAAATATACTACCAAATCGATCAATCAAAACAACCAATAAATGACTAAAAATGGTTTATTCATCAATCTAGTCATGTTATAAATGATTGGAAATAAACTATTAATGGTCACGTGATCATGTTTAGTCATTTATAGGCAGTTTTTAGTAGTTTTTTTAATCATATATTGTTGTTTTTGTACTAGTGGTACATAAGTGATGAAGAAGAAATGAAAAAACAAATGTAGTTGAAGCACTTATTTTGGAAGGTGTGGAAGAAGTGGAGAAAGACATCACAACAAAGGTAGAGGATGAGAAGAAAATTGAGAGTGAAGTAATAGTTATGAGTCCTTTGGAAGATATGAAAGTGTTGAAAGATAAAAGTGTAGCAACAATGTTTCTTGGGAAAGATATGAAGACATATGTTGATAGCAAATAATGAGATTGATGAAAGAAATATTGAAACAATAGAGGAGGAAAGAGTAATAGAGGTAATGTCTAATTTTTTCTAAAAATTTAATGAGGAAGTTGATGTTGATTTACATATAGATGAGGTGGATGATAAGGTGGTGGTGAAGGTAAAGGAGTGTGAAAAGGAAGTGTAGATGGAAATATTTATTTTCCATGATATTGTTAGTGTGTATTTATGTATTGTTAGTGCATATTTGTGTGTAGGTGATACAAAGGATGGTGCATATGTGTATTGGTGGAGGTTAGTGTATGATGGAATATTTTCCATGAAAGAGGAAGAGGAATGCAAAGTAGTGAGGTGAGGAAGAGTGTTGATTGGATTTGTATTTGGAGGAGGTTGATTAATGGTGGATATAGGTACAAAAGAGAAAAGAAGGATTGATGATTACATTTGGAAGAGGAAGAGGGGAGTTGTTCCATACAAATGTTGGGAGGGGAAAAAGAAAAATTAATGTAAAGTACCTATTGTAGTGAGGGAGTTTACTACGGGTGGTTTACAACCTATAAGGGTAGTTCTACTCTCCAACTCCACTTTTTATTCCCATGCTCAAAAAATTATTACTCGGCATGTTTGATGCAAGACCATCCTAGCCTATAGGCAATCCAACATCAACCACAAATATTTCACTTTCATGTTTTTTCAATTTTCTTGCATTTTTGTTTCTAGTAGTGTTGGTTTCTAAGTAGTTGCTTCAGGAAGATTTTTAGAGAAAATGTTGGAAATCTAATAACATAACCTTGTAAATGAGCCTAATGGGTATCTTTAGGTCAAATTTGGTGAGAATTGGATGAAAAAATGATCGAGCTTATATTGATTTTTGGTCTACTACTAGACTTTTGTGGGTTTTTATCTACAATTGAACATGCAATTTTTTGGTTTGCTATCAACCTTTTGCAAAGGTTTACTATTGAGTTAGCCCATTTAAAATTTGGTTCCAATGTATATTCCCACACAATCGGTATTGGTGGGTTTTTTTTGCATTTATGAAAAGTTCAAGGTCAACTAGCTTTACAAGAATCTCTTGCCCATCTGACTCTTGAGAATTCCACATCCAATTGGAATGTGTAGGTTTCTCATGGGTATCAAGATTTGCAAGTAAACTCAAGTGAACTAAACATTTCAAAATTCAATCAATCGGTTCATATGAGTAGTTCTAACGATGATTTTAGCATGGGGTAAGCATGATACATAACAATGACACCACCATGTATGGATTGTGAAGATTAGTTGGCCAACTAAACATGCAAAATTTCTTGTTTGAATTGATCATTTTTGGATCTTTTGATTGTTACTAAATTTGTGTAACTTTTTCTTACTATTGTATTTTTTAAACTTCTACTTGCTCCTATATTTATAAAACTTCTTTCTACTACTACAATTTCATTTCTTTAACAATTCAATTGTTGTAATGACTAGAATTTTATTTGATCCAGCTTAATTTCCATTAAAGGAATAAAAATGAGATGGATGCACATATAGGGGAATTCTATGGAAGGTAGGGAAAGATGATTCACCATTAGAGAAAGGGGAAAAGAGTGAGAGAAATCTACATAAAGAAGGAGCCAGAGGAGGAGCTGTAAAGGTTAATGCCTAGCAAGAGTAGAGGTTCGTGATGGATAGAGAAATTTCATAAGGAAATATCATGAAGATGTGTCTATAATATGATGACTATTGAAAGCCTTGTTAGGTGAATGTGTGAAGAACTCTAATATAGATTTTACTTTGTAAATAAGAATGATTGTAAATTTTAAATTTAAACCTAATGAATTTCATTTTCCATGTTTGTTCTTCCATTATGATTGTGAATATTTTTGTGTTGGTTTTATGATTGGGTCACTTAATAAGACTCCCTTGCCATGACTACATCAACCTACCAAATCTTACACGCGTATCCTACTCTCTTATTTATGGTCAACTAAATAACATAATATTTTATACCCATATATCTTAAATATATTTTTCGAATGCTTCTTATAACACGCTTATATTTTTCATTGTGTTTTACTTACATAATGTAACAAGCTTCTAAACTAAAAATTAATAAAAATAATTACTTTATTAAAAAAATAATTCAACCATTTTCATGAGAAGGCATAGACTTTGTTAATAACTAAAACTAAACCATGAATATTATTAACTTAGATTGAAAAAGGTTGAAAAGAATACAATCCCATACAAAATAAGTATTGTTGTTTTGTAAAGTACATATAAATGAATTATCCATACAAATTTTAACTTTCAATTTAATAAAATTTAGTACAACCCACTATCTTATTCATTTTTTTAGTGCAAGAATTATGGTCTATATAACACTTGTAAAGAGGGAGAGCATCATTCAAGCTCTTTACCTCTAACTATAGACTAGGTGATCCCTTGCTTACCTTCTTACTACAAGTGGCTTGACCCTTCAATGAGGGTGGTAGATAACAACATATGTAGTAATTTTATAACCAAATTTAAGAACTACGTGCATGTAATATAAAAACTATCACATGTATTTATTCATGTAGACCCTATATACGCTTTAGCTATTGATTACTTACAACTACCATGCAATCTTGAGAGTATAGTGTGTTGACAATGCATACAACTATAACATCATTTTGGTTAAAGTATTTAATAATAATTGCATTTTGATTATATAGAAATGTCGTTCATCTATTTGTAACACTACTATCTCTTGTTTGAATGATCGTAGAATAATTATAAAAATATAAGGTACAATTCAAAAAAATAAAATAAAGGTAGCATTTCCTATAGTCCAAGCATATCCTACCCTTGAGTGAGAAACTTAATAGTATTAAATACATTTTATTTTCTGTAATGAGTCAGACTAAATTTTTTTTGTTTTTCCAATTACAATTACAATCAACACACACCCGTTAAGGTTAGCTCTAAAACCAAAATGAAGCGGAAAGCAACTCTAACCAAGGATGTACACCAGGATCCCGATGTTGGGCAAGGTGTGAGCATTTGGTCAGAGGATCTGATGCAATGCAGAACTGGAAGGGAACTCTAACCAAGAATACGTCTAGGATAGACGAGCATATGGTCAGAGGATCTTATGCATGTTGAGCTGAAAGTAACTCTAACCAGGATGGCGCCGAGGGATGGCGAGCATATGGTTAGAGGGTCCCTAAAAATTACTAACTGAAAGTAAATAGGCGGCAAGCCAGCCTCTTCCACTTATTCAGTGGGAAGTACAATGAGCAAAGAAGGAAATAAAGAGAATGCTGATAGTACTACTGTTCAGCTTATAATGAAATAGAGAGTGCCTGCCAAGAACATAAGATTAAGAGTTAAATAATGCTGCAATAGTATAGTAGACTCTCCCTTGCTTGACAAGAATGCTTAGACCCAAAACTCCACTCAAAGGACCAACTTTATAATCTCATTTTTGATAGACCTGCAACTTAATATGCATAACCAGCAACCCTAGAATCCACTAAAATGCACACAACTCACTCAAAACTCACCCAAAATACATAAGACAAAATGCATAATGCTTCTAAGATATTGGCGCCCAAGAATGAACCATAAAACTGACCCAAAGACTCATATATATTTTTGCACAAAATTCCAAGCACCACTAGAAAGGTACAACCCTCAAGGAGGGGCAATTTTTCTCCATAAAATCCAACACTTGAAAATAAAATCTGAAACCTGGCACTCAAGGTCGCCCCTAGTAAGAAATCAGATTGGTAAACCACCCAAAACAAAAATATTTTTATTTTTAAATCTATGAATGAAACTTACAATCAGCTATGATAATCAACAACTCCAAAATATGACTAGAATGCAAGGAAACTGAACTAAGATTCTAGGAAACTCAAGTACAATGCTAGACAACTCAACTTCAATCTACCTCTCAACTAGTTGCTATCTTTCAAGCAAGAAGCTGAGCCAAGCTAGGAGGTGTGCTTTCCTCGAAGCAACTTTGTCACCATTTTGGCAGCATAACTTTACTAAAGATATGAGATGAAGAAATGAAGAGAGAAGGCCTCCTTTTATAGACTTAGCAAAGCATCTCCAGAAGCTTCTAGAAAGTGTGCCCTTTTTATTTTGAATTGACTTCATTTTCCCTCCAAGAATGGCGTCCCTCTTCCCAATGCAATATTTGGTCTTTTAATAAAATATTAAGCTCCTTGAAGTTGGCATCCCCCTTAAGCATCACATATTTTTGGCCTTGGAAATATTTAATAACCTTTTGATGAGGCATTCACCCTTGAAGTCCCCCTTTTAAAACAACTTAACATGATGAAGCTAGGCCAAGGGGTCAACATTAAAATATAACATTATTTAAATCAACTTAACTTATCTCTCCAGAAAAAGCATCCAAAGGCCAAAAATAAAATTACCAACTGAACTGGTTGAAGAAGAGAACCAACTGCACTGAAATCCACAAGACCACTGCCAAAAATAGAATTTACTAAAAATAGTAAATTCATGAAGGTGCTCAGATCACAATGCAAGCTATACCACTGTGAAGCTCTCTGAAAACCCAGAAAGAATCTGCAATCCAATCTCCAAACTTCAAGCAACAACCTCCTCAAAAATAGGAAACCCTAATTTTAACCCTCTGAGTAGCCTACGAGTCTCCGGAATAGGCCAACGGTCAACTTAATCGATCACAATTGAGAAGGGGACATTACATTTTCATGCCAGATAGATAAGAACATTCAATGTGTCATATAATGAGACTACATTCTTACATAGGCTATCCAATAGAGTTTTCATTCACTTTTTGAACTTGAACAATCATATATAAGGTTGATTGCCAATTTGGAGTTATATGTAAACATAACTAAGATGTGTTAATTTCAAGATTGAACTAGTTCTAGATATAAACATACATACATATATATTATATATGTATGTATGCATGTATGTATACATACATATGTATACAAGTACATACATATACGTACATATGTATACATACACACACATATACATACATATATGCATACATACATATATATATACACATAAATACACATATATATACATGTATATTATATATAATGTGTATTCATGCATATGTATATGTATATGTATATGTATATATACATACACATACAGATATGTATACAATATACATACATATATTCATATATGTATGTATGTATATATATATATTTTTTTATTTTTTATTTTTTATGTCTATTTATGTATATATGTGTGTGTATGTATGTATTTATATAACTAGTTTGAAACAATGTTGAAATTAGCACAGTTCATCTTAGTTATGTTTGCATAACCCCAAATTGGCAATTGGCCTTATACATGATTGTTCCTTCAAAAGTTGAATGGAAACTCTATTGGATAGCCTATATAAGAATGTAGTCTCACTATATGACACATTGAATGTTCTTATCTATCTAGCATAACATAAAGATGGTATTCAATACTATTAAATTTCTTGCTCAAGGGTAGGATATGATTGGGGTATAGGAATTGTTACCTTTATTGGGAAAATTGTGGTATGAATTGTATCTTATATTTTTATAATTATTCTATTACCATTTTGATGATTCAAACAAGAGATAGTAATTTTACAAACAGATGTTAAATATTTCTATTTAATAAAAAAATGCAACTGTTATTAAATGTTTTAGCTAAAATGATTCTATAGTTGTATGCATTGTCAATTCACTATGCTCTCAAGATTGCATGGTAGTTGGAAGTCACCAAGAACTAAAGGGTATCTAGGGTCTACATGACTAACATGTGATAGTGCTTATATTATATACACTTGGTTCTTAAATTTGGTTATGGTACTACTAAAAATGTCATTATTTTCCACCCTCATTGAAGGGTCATACCTCTTGTAGTAGTATATAAGGTGAGTATGGGATTGCTTAGTCTATGGTTGGAGGTAAAGAGCTTAGATGATGCTCTCCCTCCTTATAGATGTTATATAGATTGTATTGCTTGGACTCAGAAAGATGAATAAGATTAAAATTTGTATGGAGAATTTTCACTTGTATGTATTTTATAGAACAATAGTACTTATTTTATATGGGATTACATTCTTTTCATCCTCAAACTAACAATTTTTTTATTAAAGAAAAATAGGTTTTATAAGGGACCCCGAAACCCTTTACAATGAAATTAGGCTGCAAAAGAAAGCACAAAGACAACAAGCAGCCCCCAAAAAACCAACATAGATGTTAAAGATGTGATAAAGACAAACAAATAGCTAAACCACCAGCAAAACTATAGCCAAAAAATCCCACAGATCACAAGCTACTGTAAATTATCTAAAATACTGATAACCTCTAAATTCTTAGAGATCACATTCTCATGCATCTCCACCACTTCATCAAGCTCCTGGACAGGAACATAAACACTCTTCTTATTCTTACTTCCGGTTCACACACACAATCCCTCATCCATGCTTTTTTCCTTTAGAATGTTTTTCCCTTCACCAACGACCTCCTACACATTCTCACCAAGGTCCAAAGGCTTTCCCAACCACTTCTGAGCTTTATCATTTAGCAAGGTAAGCCCCTAAGCACTAGAATGGAGTGACTGATTACTAACTTGCACCACCTTACTCAAATCATCATATATTTTGTTAACTTTTTCCTCCAAAGAAGCCAACTTGTCCTCATGATCCCTACCCAATTTAGCAACATCATCCACCACCTTATCTGGGACATTATTCATTGTTTTAACCTTGCTCTACACATCCCATTCCTTATTGTTAGAGTTAACTAGAATAACATTGAGATTATGCATTTCATTCATCTTGATGCTAATTTCTTTTACCTCTAAGAGAATCCATTTAAACAAAGAGAGGAAATTATTCATTCCATCCTCATCCAATTTCATCACCACATCTAGATTAAGCTTTTCCCAATTTAGTGGCTCTTCTGTTAGGCTATCCAAATGTTCAAGTTGGTCCATCGACACCCTGTATTTACCCTTCGAAGATCTAGTATCAATAAAATCCTCCAAATCAACCACTTCCACATCCGCCTACTTCTCAGAATGTTAAATGGTTTCTACCAACAGCTCCAACTTACCCTTCTTATCTGTCATGTCCATGACATTGTGACATTTAGATAGTAAAGAAGCATAATTAAAAATGTTAACCATTTGATATTACATAATTATAATTGTCCAAGACAATATTATAAATAACGTCACTAATATCATTATGATATATTAGATATCAAAGTATATAAAATTAATATAAAATATAAACATAAATTAATATTATCATTACAAGTATAAATATAAATGGATATTGCTAAGACCGATCCCTAAAAGGCTCCTAACGTGGCAATTAGTCAATAATTACAGTTTGCAAAGGACAGGTCAACCATAACTAAAGAATCAATCCAAAAAAGAGAGAGTTGTGATTACATAAGAGACATGCCTCAAATCAAGTCTCTTGATCGGCCATAAAGGGAAGATTGATGCAAGTCCGAAAGGCATCGGGTAAGGAGAGAGAAATATATATTAGGCGAATTAAATCACCATAGCATCTAATATTATCATAGAGAAATAATAAATAATAAATAAAGGGAACTAATGTAAAATAATAAGCAAGTGATGAGAGTGGCTCTTATGCATCGCAAGCTAATTGATCAAGTGTTATCTCAGACATATATGCTTAACAGGAAGCATAGGAGGCAACAGTGATCATTCAAAGAACTCGACTCTATGAGCATCCACGCCCAATAATTTGGGTGTTTGAAGTCTCTACAACAAAAAAAAGGGGATATCCAAAGAACATAGGATCGACACACATTGAGTGGTATTTAGACATGGAATACTCGTCATGGTTTCAGGTGTCGATTCCTATTGTGGGTAACGTGGTCATATCAAGGAAGCATGGGCATAGTGGAAGGCTCGGGTCTAGTACACATTATTGTCATCATCCTCAAATAACACTACCATAGGTGCTACTGTCGGGTCAACAATCAAGTTCAAGCAGAATAACTATAATTAACATCATTCTTAGCACAAAAGATGAACAATGCCTCCCTTTCCCAAGATGTGATCTTGGTAGAAGGTCATGACCCTTCACAAATATAGAAAATGAGGGAAGTGAAGCCGGGTAAAAGGGAAGGATGGTAGTAATATGACATAGGAAAAGGAGAAGAAGTGTATCACAGCCATTCAAGTGAGGAAATTCTCACTTAGTAATATATATCTAATACAATCCAAAATATACGATGGGTGTTGGTTTTCTAATATGTTGATAATGAATCACTAGGGTTGTATTTTGTAGCTATCCCTAAAAATATATATCCCGTCTTAAGGAATAACATGTTACTCAATAATGTTATGAAAAAGGGTGATGCTTATACTGTTGTTGAGGAGACTACTAGTTTGAAAAAGAATTGGGAGAGCAGGTTCTCTGCTCTTGAGGAAAAAATTGATGATATTAGGAATGATGTTATGAAAAAGGGTGATGCTTCTACAGGTGTGGATATTTCAGTCTCTACTAAGGTTATTTCACCTGTGATGAAAAAGAAAAAGAATAATGTTTCTGTGGATGGTGTTGTGGCTAGTGGTAAGTTGATGACTATGGCTGGTGAAGGTGAGAAAGTTGAGGGTAAAGGTACTATTTTGATTGATGAGGTTAAGACTGGTGGACTGGAGGTTCAAACCAGGAACAAAATGAAAGCTCAGGTTGGTGCTTCTATTGAGGCATTGGATATTCTAGAGAATGTGCACAAGATGGTTGAGAATGAAATGGAAGTTGTGGAGATCTTGAATAATATGTAGGGTTGTTGTCTAGTTTCTATCTTTTTGGTTGTTTTTTGGCTACTTTTTTGTTGTTATTGGGTTGATTGTTGTGTAATGGTTTCTTCTTTTTATATCAGCTGCTCCCCTTTGTAAAGGGTTTTGGGCCCCTTCAAAACTTGTCTTTTACCTTTAATCAAAACATGTTACTCAATAACTACTTACTGTCTGAAGCTATATACATATGCTAAGTATTTGTGACTACTGCAAATATAATTAATTTCTAAATTTTATATATTACATTTTCTATCATATATGCCATTTAATAGAAGTTAGGAGAACTAACATGATGCAAAGAAATATATGTGTTTTTTGTTGTCTATTCAATGACATTAATTGATTATGCTTTGATCTTATTAGATATTATTACTGAAATTTATTGATCTCTAATGTTTCTAATGTACCTTTGAGAAACACTTTGAATGCAAGTTTTGGGTTTAAGTGCTTCCACCAAAAAAGGGTCATTACACTATCATAGGTACCATCTTGATCATTGCCTCAACCAACAAGAATAACATACTCCATCTTATTAGGGGAAATTTTCCCAACAACATTATCACCTTCCCCTGCCTTTCCTTTAACCTTCCCACACAGCATCTTAACCTCCTTATGATTCCCTTTCTTCCCTTTAGACACACTATTAACAACCTCCTTCATGTCAACATATTTGTTAAACCCATCCAACCTCGGATGTTCCACCTTAGACTTCTAAAGCTTCTTCAAATTCTTTCCACTAGAAATAATCCTAGTCTGATTGGGGGAATTACCCTTAGCACCTTTATCACCATCCCCCACCTTGCTTTTACTTTCCCACTATCAAGCTTAGCCTCCTTTGGACTTCCTTTCTTCCCCTTAGCAACATTCTTAAAACCAAAAGAAATAGGTTCCTTCATCACAACATCTGTATTATACCCATCCAACCACAAGAGGGAAGGCTTAGGCTTAGTGATGTAGGGGCATCAGCATCACACAAGTCAATATTGGGTTTGCACATTTTGGATTTCAATTTTTTTTTTCTTTTGTTGCTTCTTGTTGGAATTTTGATAGGTGGAAAGCTCGGTGTGGTAGACAAGAATTGGGAAGTTCTCTCTCTCCATCATTGGAACAAGAGGATGGAAGTTACCATGTTTTAAAGAGAAGTGATTGCCAAAAGAAATGGTGGTGGAGAGGAAAATCCTGAACCATGTGGTAGAAGAGATCGACGGTTGCTTGAGAAGCCTGATTGATAGTGGGAAGAAAGAAACCAATTCTTGAAAAGAAAAGGGAGGGGGACAATTTGAGAAGGGGAAGACAACGTGGAGGGAATTTGTTGGTGTTTGGGGTGAAAATGAAATGTGGGAATGGATTAATTGTTGTTCTTCTTCCCATCATGCATTTGGGTGGAGACTGCCAAGCTTCAAATGGATTTGATGCTACTTTCCACTATGTAATGTTGATTGGCATTGGGTTGTTTGTTGCAAGAAACATGTGGTTCTAGAAGTTTTAATCTGATCAATGAAATTTAAATTAAAATGCACAAAATCGGGTTTGTGGAGTTTCCATAAACATTGTTGAGTATAGAGTTGAACACTGTGACAAATTTTTGTTATTCATTATATTGAATGGCTACAATGCTCTGTTTGGCTGACTGACATTATGGTTTCCTATTGACCAAAGTGTCTTTTGTGGTTGCAATTGAATTTACTTTCTTTTTGTGAATTGTTTTCATCACTTAGAGTCCTTCTTGAGCTTCATAGCTCCATCTTCCGACAACTCAATTTCCTCAAAATCATCCAATTCATAATCCCCATCCCAACCCTCAATAGAATCCCTCGTATCATAACCATGGAGGGAGATATTGCCTATACCAACACTGGAAATCTTAGAAATTCCATAATAAATTTGGCTTTCACATGTTCCATGATAAGGAGCATAAGCCTCTTATGTAAAATAGCTTTATTAGGGTTTCTTCTATTATCCTCAATACTGGTCTACATGGAAATAAGAAAATAGTAGGGAAAAGAAACCAAGCTATTGTGCCTAAAGTGATTCAATAGCATGAAATGATACCCATAGATAGTAGAAAACCTGCCATCTAGGGTAAAATACCTCATGATTGCCAAAGCAATGACCCTCCAAAGGGGCTTGATGTAGAAACAATCATACTCGCCACTACCCACACCTCTAAGCTTGTCTCGTTCCTTGCCCTTAAAGAAATTCACTAGAGAACATTTCAAAGTCACACGATCCTTGTAAAATTTCTTCCCTTTTGTAGGTAACCCAGTCACCTCAGCCACAAAAACTTTTGTAATGTTCACCTCCACTCCACCAATATGCAGCATGCAATTATTCCATCCTTGAAAAAAATTGTTGTAACCTTCGCATCAAAACCATGCAACTTAAGCATACAAGGGCACACTCATCCCTTCTCTAAGATCTTCCACACATCAACATTTTCTTTAAACTCATCATAGGTAACAAGTTATTGTCTGCATTGGTCCCCCCCATGGTAGCTAGAGAACTCCACACCACCAACTTCTCCTTCGACTAATTAACAGAAAAAATAAGAAAGAACTAGATAAAATGGAAAAGGGGCCCTAGAATCCATGTGAAGTTGACATCTCGAGGACTCCCAACAATAATTACACCATCGTTTGGCTCAATATCATAAGATTTGTAATTAAAAAGGACAGGTGTTGAACTCCATAAGTCTAATCTAGACAGTGAGAAATAAATAAACTTTACCTCCCAAAGGATTTGCCACCTTGACATAACATTTGATCATGATTAATAATGCTCTAGATATTAATGGGATGACATCATGAGATTTCCAATACTTATGAGAAGAAACCCATATGTTCACAAATTCATCCACTTAGGAGTTTGCCTCACGAAAAACATGTGACATAATGAAATCAACAAAGGATCTAAGAAGAGCCAAAGTATCCTCAATAATATTTGAAATAGACCAAGAGGGGGATGCAAACTCTTAAGGAAATTGATAATGTTGAGAGAATCCCCTTCTAACCAAACTTTCCTCACCCTAGCCTCTTTAGCAAGGAGGCCATGATAGGTTGTTGATGTCCTCAAACTAACAAGTTATTAAATGTTTATTTTTTATTTTTTATATAAGTTAAGAATATTCATAGTTTAGTTTCAATTATTAATAAAATCTATGCCTTATGATGAAAATGGTCAGATTATTTCTTTAATAAAGTATTAATTATGTTTATCAATTTTTATTTTGGAAGCTTGTTACATTTTGTAAGGAAAACACAGTGAAAAAGTAAGCATGTCATAAGAAGCATTAGACAAATATATTTAATATATATGGGTATAAGATATTATGTTATTCAACTAATCGTAAATAGGAGGAGAGTAGGATATATGCATAAGATTTAGTACAGTGAAATACAAGAATAAAGTATATTATTCATGTTGGCACCTATCCCAACAATGTGCATATTCTTTTAAGTTTGTGCACCTTGTGTTGCCTTGTCCTTACCTTGCTCATCATTGATAACCAATATTGGAATTTTTCAACATGCTTTCCTTCGTCAAAAATTGTGCTTGTAATTTTCCCCCTTTATTACTTAGTCACGTACCTTAATTCTAAAAGTGTCTAAAAGTTATAAAAATGAAGGTTTTTAACTAGTGTCTAGCCTTAGGTATATTTTTAGGTTTTCCTCTGCTAACATGATTTTCCTCCATTCCTTGAACCCTCAAGCCTCTATTATTCTTTTAAAATATTTGTATTCTTCATGTTTTAGGAATTTTCTTACTTAAGTACTCGTTTATGAAGTTACTTGAACTCCCAAACCCCTCAACTCTACCTTTTTATTACTTTTCAAACCTATATAATTGAACTTTTTTTCATCCCTTTTATAAAGACCCCATCATTCATATATGGCACTTTCCTATTCACTTGCAACTAAAAGACCTTAAAATGTTCTATTAGTTGTTGTACATTAGGGTTTCAAATTCTTAAGGGAATTGGTATCATGGTATCTTCAATCCTAAAGTATTAATCATGGGATTTGGTATTTCCTCTCCCATATTCCCCTTCTTACATCCTCGATATATGTTTCCTTCAACCCCCAAGTTCCCATGCTCCCATTTTTGTTTATTCTTTCTTCATTTCCAAACCTAGGCATTTGTAGTTTATCTTGCCATTGTACTTGAGGAAGCCATCATAGTGCATCCCTACGCCCTAATCTTTGATATGTTTTTGTATTCTCTTCTCCTTCAACGTCATTAGGCATTTCATAGTCTTCATCCCACTAACTTTTGGAATTAATTTCCCCTCAAAAAATAATTTCCCCAACCCTCCTTGACATGAGGTACCAAACAATCCCAACCCCAAAATCCAAAAAGAATCCCCATTCTTCTTTTCCTCCTATACTAATATATCCATGTTCTAATTATCACTTCCACTTCCTTTGATATTGGTTATTCCTTTTTCTTGATCCCTAAACACTTTCATTCCTATTGCAAGTTTTTAGGCCTTTTCTTCCCTTGTTCCTCAAATTTCTTTGAGTAACTAATAGCCCTAAAACCTAAGCCCCATGACCACTCCATTCATGAATTATTCTTCATCCTTCAAGATCTATTTTTCTTTCATGAATTTATTCTAATGGTAGTGGGTATGCATATTTCTTGATCCTTGTTCCTCTCCATACCTCCTTGTTTTGGACCCCTAATATTCTTGATGCTTCCATGCCTAAAGTTAACTATCACATGGTATCCAAAAAATTGACTCCCAATCCCTTCCTCCTATATTGTACCCCTTGGGCATCTAATCTTTGAATCCCTACTTTTAGAGCTATAAATTACTTTTTCCTTGCTTGTTCGCATTGACATAAAATTTCCTAAAACCTCATAGTTCAAACAAAAAAATCCAACTACCTCCTCACACAATCCAAGATGCCATTAATTTTCTTAATTAGACATGATAAAATATGGGGTGACTGCCATGTGACCCTTTAAAGGCATGACTTATGTACAAATGGATACTATTTCAAGTGTACAATTGTATAAAGATGGTGCAATGTACACGAATGACCTATAAAAAATTTAACCGCTTTAGCATTATTGCCCAATATACCTAGTGAAGTTGTAATACTATATATATATATAAAAAGATGTAAGAGTGACTAGTCATTAAACCAATTTCCTTGGTATATGTGTATTAAGTTAGTCTAGGGTATCAAATAATGAACATAAACTCAAAAAATGATGAAGCATTTTTGTGAATCATGGAAGGGGTGGTCCTTATGCTCATGAGTGAATGTCTTTGTGATAGATTGTAGTTTTTTAGGGAAATCTTCAAACCTAGTTACTATTTCTCTCTTTCCATATTTGTTGTCCTGGTGTAATTAAGTATAGATTAATGTCATAGCATTATGATTCATTGAAAACTATTTTGTCATGGTCTCCCTTTACTATGTGTGGGATATTTTTTATCTACTTGGGATAACCATGTATATTTGTTTGTAAGTTTCCTCATTTTTTGGGGTTGTGTATGCATAACTTTGTTTTCCAATGGACTAGGCATTTATCTAAGAGATGAAGGGTCAAATAAATTTATTTTAAACTTCTATCTTTTTAGCTATAGTAGTAGTTTGGGTTCCACCATGCTTGTATGATCTAGTGATACAACTCGTGATGCACTTTTATTTTTTCTTGAAACTGACTAATCATTTGTAGATCATACTAGTGTATTCATCCTCTTCCATGTGCATGCAATGTCAAGTGAAATCATTGGTTTGGGAATATTAATAATTTTGTCTCTTAATTCATGGTAAGAGTGAGCTATCATTTGCTTAGTGGAGGTATTATAAGTATGTATATAACCAATGCTAACATGAGCTTAGTGATAAATTTTGGAGTTTACAACATATTGGGTATGGCTACTTAAGGTATTTTATATTTTCTTATTTCTCTTTAATTTTCATTTTGTGAAAACCTAAAGGTCTACCCCATTTTCCTTGTAGATCCTAAATCTAAAGGTGAGCTTGTTTACTCACAATAATTGGTTCAGTATTGCACTATATAATCATAATACTTTCCCATCACTAATGTTGAATTTTCCTAGCCTTAGGTTGGGTGATAATCTTTAGGATTTGCGGTATTACATGTTTGAGCACCAAGATAATGACACCATTATTGGGGGCATAAATCTTGGTTCATATATTGCAAACTTTTGCACCCTAGTCATTGAATTTTTTGTAGTTTTTCTCTTTTATTTGTGTGCAATTGGTAACACATCAACTCACATAAATAAAATATCATAGATACAAAGGAGAAATGAATGTTTTTTTGAAAATTTAAACCCATACCATTTTTTACCTTTGAGATCAAGTTTTCTTCAAGGTATTCCTCTTTTGAAGAGATGGTGACTATGCTATCAAGAACCAAGTTTGTTGTTGATGAAAATTTATTTGGTGTTGTTGTATAAAGGACACATATCAAATTTTGTAGTAGTTGGTAACCAAGGTACATGATATTTTCTCTATCCCTTTTTGAAACAAGGTTTTTTAATAATTAATTATTCATTTTCAATGCCTTTTCCTACCCCAACATCTTAAAATGATATAGTCATGGATTCTTAGCATGATGGTGACCACTCTAGGGCCATTCTTCCTTATATACTCTTTTATGTTTCAAGCTTTAGATACTTTAGTGAATAAGATGACTGAGTTTTATGATGATACCTCTCTTTATTATTAAAATACCCAAGTACCTTATGCATACTCATATCAAAGCATTCAAGTATCTATGTAAAAACAAGATGAACTTGTTAGGCAAGCTAAGGAACATGAAAATAAAATTAAGTTTCTTGAATCTAATTTGGAATCCAATTCCTATTCTATGGCCTTGAAGCACTATGTCACCAAGTCTGAAAATATTAGGCTTCCTAAAATTTCCCTCTTTGAAGTATATAAAAAAATAGAATTATCATTGGTAATTTGTGATTTTGAATGTATTTCAAAATAATTTTAACTCTGATTTCCTAGGTTTGATGGTCCAAACCCATCTTAGGGGAAAGCACATGTCCAAGTATTTTATGAACTTATGTACAAGTATGAATATGTGGATGATAAATTTTTTTATGTGTAAGTAAAGATGCAAATAAATGATTATGCAATTTTCCATACTACTATTTTTATTTTTGGTTTAATTTCAATCTTGAATATAGATAATGTTGGCACTTGCCTCAACAATGCAAAATATTCTAAGGTTTTTGCCCCCTTTGTTGTATTTTCTTTAACCTACACATCATTGATAACTAGACTAAGAATTATTCAATGGGCCCCCTTGGTTATAATTGTGCATGAATCTGTCAAAAAATATCTTATAAGTATGAAGGTGTTATGACTAGTTTCTAGCCCTAGACAAGTTTTTGAGTTTTCCTTTGTCAACATTCTTTTCCTCCATTCCTTGAACCCTCACAATTATAGTTTTATTCTAAGGTCTTTGTATTCTTCAAGTTATTTATTATTTACTTATCCAAGTACATGGTCATGAAGTTCTCCAAACTCTTGAATCCCACAAATTTTTCTTTTACGCCACTTTTTAGGCCTCTATAATTTTACTTCCTATCATATCGTTTATTCACACTCTATTATTCATATCTAGCACATTCATATTTACTTATGGATAATTCATCCTAATGGCTAAATAACCTTTAAATATTTTTTTTAGTAATTGTGCATTGAGCTTTCAGAGTCTTAAGGAAAGTGGTATCATGGTATCCTTGATCCCAAAGTCCTAATCCTAATATTTTAGGATTTCCTCTCCCAAATTCCCCTTCTTACATACTTGGTATATGTTACTTATGAATCTTGAATCCCCACACTCTCATTTTTGTCTTGATTCCTTCATTCAATTCTAAGGCCAAACCTTTAGGGTTTATCCAACCATCATTCTCGAGGACTTGGTTATCATGCATCATTGAGCCTTATCCCAATGTGATTTTGTGTTCTCTTTTCCCTTGTAATTGGGTATTTTATGATAGTAATTTGCACTCACTTTTGACATCCCATCTATAGGATCTCAAAATAATTATTCTCATAATCCTCTTTGGCACAAGGTACTACAAGCTCTAGAACCTTGAATACCAACAGACTTCCCATTCATTTTTTACTCTTATATTGTGGTGTCCAGTTATCCATGTTTTGATTCATACTTCTTCCTTTGGTATTGGTTATTTTGTTTCCCTAATACTTGACACTTTCATTCAAGTTTTGTTTTTGGGCCTTTTCCTCCCTTGTTCCTCAAACTACATTAAGTATTTGGTAGTCTTAAAACCCAACCCTCATCACTCCATTCATGGATTGTTCTCATGCATTTGAGATCTCTTTTCCCTTGATTCATTTCTTGTTGTGGTAGTGGGCATATAAATTCCTTGATCCCCACTCCTCTCCACACCTCCTTATTTTGAAACCCCAAATTCCTATTGATACCTAAAGTTTACTATCATGTGGCATCCTAAAACCTCAAATATTGATCCCCTTTATCTATTTTGCATACCTTGATTATCTAAATCCCAAAATCCATGGTTTTAGACACGTGGATTCTTTTTTCCTTGTTTGCTCCCTTTGGCATGAAATTTACTAGATCTCATTATTCGAATAGAAAACCCTTCCTACCTCTTCACATAGCCTAGGGTGCAATTAATGGTCCCAACTAGATGTAATAAAATAAGAGATGGCCCTCCTAGAAATATTTGTACTTACAATCCCCTCATAATCATGCCTCATTTATAAATGGGCATGGTTTTAGGTATGTGATTGGATGAAGATGATGCAAAAATCTTGGATAACTTTCAAGCTTATTAACCAATCTAGAATTCCTACCTAACACACACAATGAAGTTCTAATACTATATATATATATATATATAAATGGTTCGTTGTTGAATCAACTTCTTAGTTGTATGTGTTTTAGGTTACCTAGGGCATTATATGATGAATGTACAACTCTACAAATGATTTAAGAATGTTTATAAATCATGGAAGGGGTATTCTTGTAAGGTATTTATTTAAGTGAACGTCTCCATGCTAGCTTGTAATTCTATAGGGGAATCTTGGAACCTAGTGTAATAAAGTGTAAATAAATGTCACAACATTAAAATTCATTGCAAACTATTTTATAATGGTCTCTCTTTGCTATATATGGAATATTGTTGATATGTTTGTAAGGAAGCTAAGGTAGCAGAACAACTTCCTACACTAATCTTGAGAGGAGAATAATGCAAAACTTTATAGATCTTTAATAGTTATAAAAACTTAATTAGGAATAAACATAAATATCACGCATACCACAACACAGTGATTTACGTGGGGAAAAGCCTTTTGGGAGAAAAAACCCACAGTCCAAAAGCCACCCAATATATTATTTAGAAATCACAAAGATTATAATATACGTGCAGAGCAAGCTTCTCACAAGAGTATCACTGACCAGAGATCAAGAGACAACATGACCACTATCAAACTCTCAAAATACATCATAATCTACAATCATAGTACAAAACCCTCATAAAATAGGGTTACCTTCTAGGACAAGACAAGTCAACAAAATATCCACTATTAGATCTAAAACCTAATAATTAATGATTTATATTTACAATATATCATTTATTTAATGTATGTCAGTCATTTAGGAGTTTTCTAAAAAACTTAACAAAAAATTATTTGCACGCATCCCACTCCTCTCCTCCACCCCAAGCTCCCATTGTATATTACACCTATTGGTGTAACTAGGAAATACATATATACATACATACATACATACATATAAATATATATATATATATATATATTCTATCAACAATAACCTTTATATAATTACAAGGTTGAGCCACAATTTCCTAACAAATCTCCCACTTTTCAAACACCTTGCAAGAACAATGGGAGGGAGTAAACATTGTCTCTTAAGTGCTAGGGGTTGAAAGGCCCATAGTCATTGAACACCATTTGAACTTATGTGTGCTTGTAGGCTTAGTTAAAGAATCAACAACACTCATCAAAGTCTCTACCTTAACCAGTTTCGCCCTGCCATCTTTGACCATATCTCAAACAAAATGATACTATACGTCAATGTGCTTGGTCTTGGCATGAAATGTCGAGTTCTTGGCTAGACATATCAAACTTTGACTATCACAATAAATTGTCACTGTACCTTGTTTTATTCCAATATCTGAACACAATCTCTTTAAGCCAAATGGCTTCTTTATAAGCATGAGTAGCCACCATATTATCTACTTCAGTAGTGGAAAAAGTAGCCACAACCTGTTGCTTACTCATCCAACTAATTGCACCACCAAATAAAGTAAACACATAAGCATTAGTGGATCATCTACTATCAATATCACCTACCCGTTCTGAATCCACATAACCATGAATATCAAGGGAAATATCATCTTCAATCATATTACTATCATAACACAAGGAATAATATGAGGTACCACATAAATATCTAAAAACTCTTTTAATTTCCTTCCAATGAACTCTACCAGGATTAGACATATATTTGGAAAGAACTCCCACTAATTGGGTAATGTCTAGTCTAGTACAAACCATATCATATATCAAACTTCCAACTACACTTTGGTAAGGCACTTTTCTCATGTATTCCATCTCTGATGGAGATGTTGGCCAATCTTAAATAGATAACTTTGTTCCAACAGAAAGGGGAACACACAATGGTCTACCATCCTACATGTTAAATCTCTATAAAATTGAATTGGCATACTTACTTTGGTCAATCCATAGCTTTTTGTTCTATCTATTCCTTTTAATTTCCATCCCAAGAATGTGTTTAATTGCACCAAGGTCTTTCATTTCAAATTTAGCAGCAAGTTGAGATTTTAGTTCTGAAATCATACCTTTCCCTTTTCCAATAAAATAATATATCATCAACATATAATGTAATAAATAGGAAATGATCACCATCAATTTTATAATAAAAACAATGATTTAATTTAGAATGCTCAAATCCCAAACTCAACACATATGTATCAAATTTCTAGTACCACATCCTAGGATTTTGTTTTAATCCATACAAAGACTTCTTCAATTTGCATACCAACTTACTTTTACCTTTCACCACATAGTGCTCTAGCTATGTCATATAAATATCCTCCTCCAAGTCACCATGAAGGAAAGCAGTTTTCACATCCATTTGCTCAACCTCTAGATCATAAGCAACATCAATATCAAGCAAAAATCTAATTGATGACATTTTTGCAACAAGAGAAAATATCTCACCATAATCAACACCCTCAACTTGAGAGAAACCTTTCAAAACCAACCTTGCTTTGTACTTCTCAATACTTCCATCTGAACCAATATTTTTCTTGAACACCCATTTGCAACTTACAAGTTTTCATACTTCAGGTAATGGTACAAGATCCCACGTATCATTCTTTTTCAAAGATGTCATTTCTTCATCCATAGCAATATTCTAGGATTTTGCATCATTCATACCTAATGCCTCTTTTACAGATTTGGGTTCATCCATGTTAGTATTCAAAGAAAAAATTCATCTCCAATCATCAAGTGAATACCTTTTAGGTGGTTGTTTATGCCTTTTAGACCTACAAACAAATTGAGTTAGAGTTTCTTCCTTCTCTTCTGAAGATTCAAAGCTAGATGAGCTCTCCTCAACTTCTTGTCTATCCATGGGCCTCGATTCAACTTTCTTAGGTGTAGAATGAAATTGAATTGCATCTTCATGTTTACTTTGTTTTTGCTGCAATATAACAGAAGAAGGCTTAGTTTCTCTAAAAATAACACTTCTACTATATATTACCTTTTGTGCAATAGGATCCCAAAGCTCGTATCCTTTCACACCACAATTCTATTTGATGAAAATACATTTCATAGCCTTGTTCTCCAACTTCGTTCACTTCTCCTTTGGAACATGTGCATATACCTCACAACTAAAAACTCTAAGATGTCTTAATGAAGGCTTGCGACCTAACTATGCCTCTAAAGACATCTTCTCGACAAGAGTTGATGTAGGAGACTTGTTAATTAGGTAACAAGCAATGACAATAGCTTCATCCCAAAAACTTTGTTCTAGGCCAACACCACTTAACATACTCCTAACCTTCTCCATCAACGCCCTATTCATTCTTTTTACAACTCCATTCTATTGTGGAGAATACGAAGTTGACTTTTGTCTATGAATACCACAATATTTAAAAAATCTATCAAAATCGTTAGAGAAAAATTCACTGCCATTATCAATCCTCAAACATTTTATTTTCTTTCCATTCTGCAACTCAACCATTGCTTTAAATATACTAAAAACTTCATATTTACTCTTTAGAAAATATACCCATGTCCTTCTACTATAATCATCAATAAATGAAACATAATATCTAGATTTACCAATCAAAGGAACATCTACAAGACCAAACACATCAGAATGAATAAATCCTATACACCACAACGTTTATGAGAAATCAAGTAAAATTGAATGTAGTTTTCTTTTCCATAAATGCAATGCTCACAGAAGTTGAATTCAAGATTACAATCAGACAAACCTTTAACAAGGTTTTTATTTTTCAAGGTCCTTAGATACTTTTCTCCAATGTGGCCTAGTCTTTGGTGCCATAACATAGTTTTCTCTACAGGTAACTTTGATTCAGAAGAAATAGCACCCTTGGGTACCCAAAAGCCATGGCCATCTGTTGAAGGTGAAACCCTCACCTCTGCCACGTACTTTCTTTTCACAAAAGTACTATTGCACTTAATAGTGCATGCATCAAGATTATACAATGTGTCGTATCTGACACCTCTAACAATCACCATAGCAACTCTAACCATCTTGCATCCTACATCAAAAAATACTACCTACACACCTGTATCTATTAGTTTGCTCACAAATAATAGATTTCATGCTAATCCAAGGATATGCAACACACCATTAATCCTTTTTATTCTAACATTAGGAAACCTAATTCTAAATTTACCACAACCAACAATGTTTAAATAAGAATCATCACCCAAGTACACCTTACCTCCATCAAATTCTTCATATTCAAAAAACCAATCTCTATTAAAGTTCATATGGAAAGATTCACCTAAGTCAATTAACCATGCATCATTACCTGCATGAGTTGCCAATGTTGTAATGAATGTGTCACCATCTT
The DNA here is from genome assembly GCA_007258455.2 of Sequoia sempervirens. Lineage (NCBI taxonomy): Eukaryota > Viridiplantae > Streptophyta > Pinopsida > Cupressales > Cupressaceae > Sequoia > Sequoia sempervirens. The sequence continues at coordinate 27,951 of VDFB02269703.1, read as the reverse complement.
CCTTCTCGGACTCAAAATCATAATCAAATCTCTTTCTTTTCTTATTATTTTCTTCTTTTCATTCCCTACGAACATGTATAGGCTTACCGCAATTCCAACAAATAACTTTGGACTTTCCAGGAGATTTAGATCTCTCCTTAGACTTAGATTTGTCATGCTTCTCATTTTTCTTGCATTTTTCCTTAGCTCTTCCATGAAAATTTAGGGTCTCCTTGGCAGTGATGGATACCTTCCTCATCATCTCTTTAGAAAGCAAAGAACCCACATCTTTAGTCTTCAAAATAATAGAAGTACTCTCAATAGCCATAACAAGGGAATCCAATGAATTAGGCAAAGAACAAAGCAAGATCTAACATTTCTCCTCCTCATCCATTTTGACACCAACTGATGCCAATTGAGCCACCAACATATTCAATGCTTCCAGGTGGTATGCTATTCATCCACCTTCTTCCATTCTCAAGGAATACAACTTCTTCCTCAAGAAAATCTTATTCACTCAAAATTTGGGTTGATACATCTTACCAAGCTTCTTCCATAGTTTTTGTGAAAAGGTATCCTCATGGACATTGATTAAAACAGAGTCTACCAAGAAAAATATAGTTAGACCCTTGGCTTTATGGCCCATAACATCACATTGAGCAGCTTGACTAGGATTTACATGCCTTGAAACACTCATCAACAACATCCCACAGATCTCAATCTATCAACAAATCCTCCATCTTCAGATTCCACATTTCAATTTTTTTTCTAGAAAATTTATCCACTTTTATTCTCCTTGATGAACTTGCCATCTGAAAATTCTTGCAACAAGATCATAAAGTATCTTATGCACAAGTTCCCACTCAAATATGGATTAGTTCAAAAAACCCAACAACGCACAACTGAAACCAAAGGTGATCAAGCTTTGATACCACTTGTAAGGAAGCTAAGGTAGCAGAACAACTTCCTACACTAATCTTGAGAGGAGAATAATGAAAAATTTAATGGGTCTTTAACAGTTATAGAAACTTAAATAAGAATAAACATAAATATCATGCATACCACAACATAGTGATTTACGTGGGGAATCCCTTTCGAGAGAAAAAACCCACACTCCAAAATCCACCCAATATATTATTTAGAGATCACACAAATTACAATATAGTTGTAGAGCAAGCTTCTCATAGGAGTATCACCAACCAAAGATCAAGAGACAACATGTCCGCTATTAGACTCTTAGAATACATCATCATCTACAATCGTAGTACAACACCCTCAAAAAATAGGGTTACCTTGTAGGATAAGACAAGCCAACAAAATATCCACCATTAGATCTAAAACCTAATAATTAACGATCTAGATTTACAATATATCATTTATTTAATGTATGTCAAACATTTGGGAGTTTTCTAAAAAAGAACAAAAAATTGTTACATGCATCCCACTCCTCCCATATATATATCCTATCAACCATAACCTTTATATAATTTCAAGGTTGATACATAATTTCCCAGCAATGTTTGGGGAAACTAAGTATGTTTATTTATAATGTTCCTTATAATTCTTTGGAGTTGTGTATGCATAATATTTATTCTATTTATTTTTATGCATATCTCCATCCACTATATTAATAGTGACTTTATTTCCCAATGGAGTAGGCATCAGTCTAGGAGGTGAAGGGCCACCAAAAACTCTTTTAAACTTATCTCTTAATAGTTGTAGGATTTGTTTGGGTCCCACCATATTAGTATGGTGATGCAACTCATGATGTATTTATATGTTGTCCTAAACGTGATAAATCTTTTGTGGATCATAATAGTATACTCCTATTTCATGTGTATACAGTGTTAAGTGGAGTCATTAATTGGTGAATAACACTTCTTTTGTTGCATGGTAAGATAAACTTATCATTTACTTAGTGGAGGTATTATAAATCTATATGCAACCAAAGATGACATGAGCTTAGTGAAAAATCTTGGGGTTCATATAATATTAGGTATGGTTGACTGATGGATCTGAGTTTAAATGATTATTTTTCTTTAATTATATATGGAAACCTTGAGGAATACCCACTTTCCCTTGTAAAGCCTACAACAGAAGGTGATCTTTCCCACTCACAAGAATTATTTTGTTCATGTGATTTTTTTATCATAAGACATGCCCATCACCTACATTGACTTTTTGTGGCCTCGAGTTTTTGTTTTAGTCTTGGAACTTGTGGAGCTACATGTTTGAGCACCAATAGTTTGAATGAGCATTATAAAAAACTACTTACAAAACTATCATATAAATAATAACATAATTTAAGAACCATGGTTTATAGAATAAGAAAGAAAGTAAGAGGAATAACATTGTAAGAGAAGATAAAGAGATGATTGCAAGTAGAAAAAGGCATATAGGTGTGTAAGTATTACAAGAATAGACTAAGAAATATCCCCAACCATGAAAGGTAGAAAATAAAGATGAGGAAAATCATGATTTTTATTAAAGAACATGGGGGAGTAAGGAATGTCATGAGTTCAAGCACAATATATATATAATATAAATAAAAATCCAAAAGTATCATGTAAACAATGAATGAGGCAATGTAATTAGGTCAACATAGGGAGAGTAGGTTTTAAGCACTTCAATTCCTTTCATTACCCACAAGGACACATTAGGAAGGGTAAGCAAGTATATAAGGGAAAATGAAGAATTTGGAAGGAACATAATAATGGAAATAAGATTTATGTCACCATGACAAAGGTGAAGAACCTTTATGCTTTGCATCGTCTTTAAATTCATAGGAAGAAATCACAATGGAAGGAATAAAAAATACAAAACCATGAAAATGAAAAGGTGAGAGCAAACATAAAAATAGAATAAGTATTCAAATGAGACTGTGAAACAACAAAAACTAAAAGAAAGAGGTAAGATCATAAAGGGAGGAGACATTAGTGTTGGTTCGAATGGGAATGCTAGAATCTATAGATGTAATTTTAGAGGATTGTTAGGAGCAGAAAAAAGTGGAATAATGAGGAAGGATAAGATGTAGGAGATGCCTTGGGTATAAGACAAGTGTGTTATGGAGGGTCTCTAGAAGGAAGGAGATGAATTGCTAACAACTTGTAATCAACTTGTATAGCTGAACGAGATAAGTTAAGGAAGGAATGAGATAGTTGAAGTATGTTTTTATTCAAGATGCATGTTAAGAATCTAAAACCAAAAATATCAACCAAATAAAGAAAACAAAATATATAGGCTCTAACATGTTCATAGATAGTTTATTGTATCGTACCCAATAGGAAGAAGTCACAATGGAAGGAAGAAAACCTATAAAACCATAAAAATGAAAAGATGAGAGCAAACATAAAAATAGAATAAGTTTTCAAGTGAGAGAGTAAAACAACAAAAACTAGAAGAAAGACGTAAGACCATAAAGGGAGGAGACTTTAGTGTTGGTTGGAATGGGAATATTAGAATATATAGATATAATTTTAGAGGATTGTTATGAGTAGAAAAAGTGGAATAATGAGGAAGGATAATGTGTAGGAGATGGCTTGGGTAGAAGAAAAGTGTGCTATGGAGGGTCTCTAGAAGGGAGGAGATAGATTGCTAACAATTTGCAATCAACTTGTATAGTTGAACGAGATAAGAAAGGAATGAGATAATTGAAGTATGTTTTTATTTGATGAGCGTTAAGAAGCCAAAAACCAAAAATTTCAACCAAGGAAAGAAAACAAAATATATAGGCTCTAACATGTTCATAGATAGTTTTCTTGTATCGTATCCAATATGTAAGATGGATTGGAAGTTTCACATTGAATTAAAAATGGTGTGTGGACTATGTGTAGAGAAGGAATGTGTCGAACAATGGGCCAAGGTATTAAACTAATCCAAAGCACGACTACATGGATGAGTTAAATACATAGTATATTTTTTTACTTGAAGCACAAAATCCCCCTGCCATAATAGTTGTGAAAGCATAACATACCAAGGCTGATGAGAGAAGAATATGTGAGGATTATAGAAGAAAAAGGAAAAAATAATAATTTTTGGATAGATTGGTTGGTATGAGAGAAAATAAATTTATCCAAATTTGTTTCTATTTCTTTGATCTAGTTATTCACATAAGCCAATTTAGGATAAAATTAAGGGTGGGAGGTGGAATGTGTAGGAGGGAAGTTATAGTAGCAAGAATACATGAGCATGGAGGGGGATAAAATTAAATAAAGAGTGATTCCATTGGTTGAAGGGATGTGTTGGGATTCAATATAAATATGACCAAATTACTTAAGTCTAGACCTCCTTTGTGCATATAGACCTCACTTTTCCCATCATATATAACGATCTAAAAAAAAATTGAATGGGTCTTCCTTAGTAAAAATTAGTTGTCTTGTTTCTCATCATCCACAATGTTCCTATTATTTACTACAACTTAGAAGAAACTAAAATATTCTATTTGTGGAGGTCTTCAAGTTAATTTTCACATATTTGGTAGAGTTTTAGATTTTCCCTTCCTAGCATGCATTTCCTCCAACCTTCAACTTTTCCTTTATCCTTGTTAGGATACTTGTTGTGCCTTCAACACACACACCCTGTTTGGAACGGGGACCCTCTTTCTTTTCGCCTCACTGAGTCACCTTCTACCTCATTTTGCATGCCCCCTGTTTTGTGTCCTAGATGGTCAGCAAGCTTTAGAGAAATCATCTTGAGTTGGCCATGTTTCTCCACCATCAAATTTTCTAGGCCTTTGCGGAGCTCCCTAAGTTGTTTTCCTTCTCTCTTTGGAGCTAGCATCCTTGGAGAGGCACGGGTTCTCCCAACCAGGCCACCCCATGTGGTTTCCTTCACTCCATGGCTATTCCAAATGGTCGTTCTCCAGTGATCGTCTGCTATTCGGGACTTGCCTCTCCAATCATTGTTTTCATTGCCGACCTTTTGAACATCCAATTCCTCACTGTTGTCCGCCTAGCGAACTTCGCCCTTCTGGTGACCATTTTCAAAATGAATAACCACAAACCTCCAGCACTGTCATATGAACATTAATAAGGGGCATTAAATGAAAGAAAATCTATAAATAGCCCCTCTTGAGCTATCACTTTCATCCTGTCAGTTGTTTAGAAGGAATCAAAGCCCTCTACAAACATCGTTGTCGTGCCCACCAAGCTTCATTGCCACTCCAAGGTCTTCATTACTTATTCTTGTGCCCATCTTCATTAGGTTCTAAAGGTTGGTTTTCCATCGTGTGCCCTATTTCGAGTTTTCCTTGATTTCTATGTAAAATTAGTAAATTTGAAGGAAGAAAACTTGATAAATAGCTAGAGTAAACCAAGGCGCACAAAACCCATGAATTAGAATCTTGACAAACTTCAAAATTGCTTCACACGCCACTGGAAAAACTCACGCTCTCCATGGCCGTTCGTTAACCAGAGCATCTGTGCTCTGTGGGTCCGCATCACATTCATCATTGTCACCATCCTTCGAAACATGTTTAAACTCAAAAAGGTGAATGCCCCTCTCGGGTCTACCTCGGCAGGAGTCTCCCTCCACTAGGCTACCTTAAACTCAGTTCAAACTCCTGAAGTCTGAACGAAGAGATCTTTAGACATACTCAGATCTGCATCTGTGGGTTTTCACCTGCAAAACACCTTTCCAACTTTGTTGTTCCAAACAACAATCCAACCACGACCTCCCGGTGTGCGGACCTCGCCCTGTTGATTTCCCATTAGACACAAACTCACTGAAATGATTAAGTTTGGGCTTGATGCAGGTTCCACCCTACGGACTTTTGTTTACAGAATTTTGTTTGTGTTTCACCATTTCAAATGGCTTAAATTATGGCCTATCTTCCCGTTTGTCGAACTCTGCCCTTGTATCTGTTGTCCAAGTCAAAGAACAACAATCTAAGAATACAAGACAGCCTCCGCAGACTTTCACCAACATTTTGTTGATGCATGAATGACTATCCAGACGATGAGGCTTTGACATCCTCCCGACGGGTGGATCCTGACCCTTCCACTACCGTCCATTTCCTTAGATGTTCTAAGTCCAAGCTTTAGCTTCTTCGCGAGCCTGTTGATGTGGGTTTCCTTCACTGGACTTTCGACTGGCCTTCGCCATCTCAAATGGCCATCACCCACCATCCGCCCACGTCTTTCAACCCATGTCCTTTTAAATGATCTGAACTTCAACAACATAGCATCCACCGCCCTCTGAGGCTGCAGGTCCTGCATGGCAAAACGCCGCCTTGTCGGAGTCGTTTCAATGGCGGACCCTCAAACAGCCAAGCTGCCCTCTGATTCTTCTTGCTTAAAAGATGCACTTAACACCTTTGAAACATCAAATTGACTTCAAATCACATGCATAAATGAACTAACTTCCTTGGTGGATCCCACTTAATGCCTAAACCTTAATGCAGGTAAGGACATCAAGTTGTTCCTTGATTGTCGTCCCTCCTGCAGCTGCCTCCAGAACAACCACCAACCCAGGGAAGTTCACACCCTTGGGCCCACCTTGTAATAACTTCTTCCAATGAAAGGTTAATGTCAATATGGAAGATATTTTAGGATTCTCAAATGATTAATTATCTAATGTAACATCGTTTTGTAGGATTTTGGCTAACTTTCCCATTGTTTTATACTTGAAAAAAAATTATACTCTCTCTCGCTCGCAGGATATATGGAACCAAGTGTAGGATCTTCAGAGGCGGTCATGGAGAAAGATAAGGGAATGAAATCAGCCAAAGCACCCTGAGGAAAAGAGGATAAAGATAAAATGAAGTACAAGTTCCAAGGGCAACCCCTCAACTCCAAGGTCATCATAGATTGGAAGGAGATCTCAGACACAAATATTGGACACATAGATATCGATGAATTCAACCAAAGGGTCCAGATCAACCCCACAACAAAAAATGATAGAAATATTAGAAGCAATGGGTTGGCCAAGGCTATCGGTTTCCCGCCTTCCCTCATTTCTCCTAAGCTTGTAATGGCCTGCAGGGAAGCGTATCAACTAGATTCTAGAACAATAGTGGATAGAGGTCAGAATTTTTTGGCTAATTTGTCTGCCAAATCAATAGGGAAGGCTTTTCATATTCCTACATTCAGAGAAATGGAGGAATTATCCAAAGAGGATGCTAAGGAGATGTGGGACTCAGACCCCCTCAAGTGAAAAAAGATCATCAATCAGTACTGGTTAAAAGAAAAGAGGGGCAATGCACCTAAAGTACCCCAAGAGCTCTTCTACAACAACTTCTATGAGGAATACCATGACTTGGTAACCCTATTGAGCAAAGTAATGGGCCTTCCGAATGTTTCCTATTTCCAGGAATGGATGTTATACTTTGTGGAAGAGATCCTCCAAGAAAAAACCAATTTCTACTAGTAGGAATAATTAGTAATTGCCTACACGAGCAATTTATGGCTATGAAGAAGACTTCATGATTCTACATGACTTCATACTTGGTTTATTTACTGGCTAACCAGATGTAATATAGAGGCTATTTTAGAGCTCCAGACGAGGCTCTAGGTAGAGAATTAAAGGTCTACGATAGGTATCCTCAACTTCAATATAGGAATTTCAAGAAGGACTACTGCAGAGTCAATGACACCTTTATAGGCCATGTTATTAGGCTACTTGGGGGTGACTTCAAAAGGAGAGTCTCCCATAGTACCAATGCTTGCATCCACTAGTTCGGCTTCCTATTCATACAGTTCCCTAAATTCACATACATCTAAGTCGAAGGTTTCTCAGAGAAACCATACTGCCCCAGTACCCAAATGACTAGATAATATTGCTAGAGCTCTAGTAGCATCTACAACATGCACACGCCCTCCTAAGCAGCAAACATAAGGTGGGGATTTCCTATCCCCTCTCCTCCAGCCAAGGGATGTATGAACTCCACACCTTCCAGTGTGAAAACCATTCAGATAAAGAACTCATGGAGTATAAGCTAGAGTTCCACACTGCCCGGCCACAGATGGACCCCTATGGAAATCTTAGAAAGATGGTTGTGGTTGAACATGCCCTTGTACATGATGTTGAAGAATTTTGGGCCAACTACAAGGATGACAAAGAAGTTTCAATGAGGCACTACATGCGCATGACTGCTTACTTTTTCAAGAGGGTTAACTTGTTCCCTATGTCGGATCAAGTGGTGGAGAATGAAAATACAGTAATTGATCCTCGGTATGGTGCAGTTGTTAATCTCCCACTACTGTTAATTGACTGGAACAAAGAACAGGTCAATGACCTCAATATTTTGATGAAGCCAATTAAGGGAAGAACAAAAGAATGGATTGATAGGCAAATCACCCAATTGAAGCTACAAGGAATCACCCTGACATATGGGGAACTTGAAGATGAGCCGGGAAGTGATACTGACAATGGGATAGTTGCTGCCCCGATTAGAGAAACTTAAAAATCTCCTCCCACCACCAAGTTGAGAAAGAGAAAAGAGATGACTAAAAGGCAACCTAAACCCAGGGTGTACTCAAGAAAATCCTTAGAGGGTGAACCCTCCAAGAATCCAAAGACATCGAGCAATTTCATAGAGATTCCCACCATCCAAGAGGACCCACTCCATGAAGGAGAAGAACTAGAAGCCAAGCAACCAAGATCCCCACTTGCTGCCTCTACTCTCACAGTCACCACTACTTCCATTTCCACTACTGGTCCCCCTTTGCTAGCTTCTAAGGGGATGGTTTCTACTTCACCACCCACGGTGGATATCTCAATCCATCTTGCTTCCACCCCACACACTACACAGGTCATGGTTATAGACTCCTCCTCCACCACTACCTCTCTGCTTTCCTCTTCCTCCATGTCTCTGTCAACATCTCTTCCGCTAGCTACAACAACAATTCCAATGCCTGCTCTATCACTCTCAGAGGCCTTCACTCGCCACATGCACAATTTCCCAATGAAGCTAGCTGGGGTATTAATGAACCTGACTATACAAGTTGCCTTGGCATAGTTTGTTGCAGATCTCCCCACTCCTCCTCCAACAGATCCACCAAACATGAAAGAAATGATGCAACTATCAGAAGAATTGGAGCGGTAAGAAAGAGAATCAATAAAAGAAATGGAAGAGGAGGCAGATGACTACCATTTGCACCCCGAGTACCAGCACCTAGTAATTGTTAAATTGGTGTGTGAGGGAGAGGAAGAAGAAACATAGTCATTTGAGGAAGACACTGAAGAGTCAGGTACCAAATATATTGTAGAAACCTTTGACCTAGACCTTGAAGATGAGTTGGCTCAGCAAATCAAGAACGTTGGAGAAGAAGTGGAGAAGCAACCTTCTGACAAGGAGAAGAATGCAAAAGAGGAAATGGAGGAGGACACTGGGCCTCCAACTGAAAAACAAAATAAGAGTCTCGAGCATGATAAGGAGATTCCTCTATCAAAGGAGAAATAAGAAAGCCTCAAGCACATTGAGGAGATGTCGCCTCAGCATGAAGAAGAGGAAAAGAAAGAAGAAGATAAACTCGAGGAAGAGACTGAAGCCCAGAAGAGCCCATAAGTAGAACACCGTGAAGAACACGGGCATGACATAGAAGAAGAAGAGAAAGCCATTGAAGGGGAGGACAACCCCAAGGAACATGCAGTTGTTGATTCCTCGGTAAAGGAAACTGTATTTATCCAGGATTCTGATGCGGAAGAAGGAGAACAGATGGAACAGGAGGCTCCGGGAAACAAAGAAATTGAAATCCAACATGCCTGTGAAGAAGAAGGTGATCATGAATCACCAAGAGGAGAATCTTAGATGCCAGAATGGCTAGAGAAACAATTGGAGAAGAAAACCCCAACCCCAAAGGATCCCTGGGCAAGGTTGGAAGCCATCTTGGCTCGAGCCCAAATAAGCACGAAGAAAGAGAAGAAGCCAAAGGTCAGATCTCAGCTGACAATGGATGTATTTGGATCCATAACTATGTAGATAGCCACTCCAGTTGTGGGAGAAGGGGTAAGCTACAATGTCTCCACCTTCGATTTGGGAATAGCTACAAGGGAACAAAATATTGACCATCTCCAAGGATCCATTGCTAGCATTGTGCACCAAATGCACAAAGATATGATTTTCAAGGAGGAGTTGAAAGCACAGGTGGCTAGATTAACAACATACATCCAACAATGGTCATCAGTCAAAGAGCTCCCTACCATATCCTTGGCACCGCCACAACTACTGTCTAAGGACCACATTAACCAATTGGAGAAAAGAAAGAATTGGACGAAGGCCATTAAGGATTGGTTCTGACAGGTCCTCTACAATGGAAATATGGGGATAGGTTGTGCTGCTAGGATGGAAAATAAGTTCCTGGAGGTGAAAAAGATACTTGAAGGAATAAGAAAGTTCTACACCGACTTCCCCGAGCTATACAAAATCACATGTGCCAACCTTGAGGCCATTCTGAAGATACCTGATAAATCCTGGGAAAAGGAGTTTGCTCTGGTAAGGGGTGAGCATTGGCTCGTAGAGATGTGGAAGCTAGGCTTAGACCATAAAAAGGAAGTATGGAATGAGTGCTCCATGAAGTGGAGTTGTATATTGACTGGGTCAAGGAAATCAGGGTAGACTATGGAGAATATTTGAAATTGTTGACATATCTTGATGTTCCCGCCAGTGAGATGGACCCAGAGAAATTGAAGCCATACTTCCACAAGAAAATGGAAAACGGGACAGTGGATTTCATGGGATTTGTTGCACGAGCCTTCACTCAATCTAAGCAAGTAGTAAAACACATAGAAATGTGACAAAGATTGGGATGATATTACAAGTAAGTCAAGCAAATTAAATTTCCAAGTGATCCAGTCGAATATATCAGAGTGGAATAAGCTCCAAGAGTTGATTATAAAGTTTGTGGAGTACGCCACTATTAAGAAAAGTGAAGGGAATCTTGTGATAGATGGTGACTTCCTCACCAAGTAGTTGCTACAAAAGGAAATTAGCTAGAAGACAAAAGAGCTACAGTGTTTCTCACTAAAGGAAAAAATAGGTTACATGACAAAGATGTAATTTTAAATTGTAATATATTTGGGGGTAGGTGAAACCCTAGTTTGTAGCGAATCTTGGCCACACAATGCAAATCAATCTTGGCCATTCATTTTTAGTTTTGGACACTATAAATAGGGGGTCTCCTCTCATTTTCAAGAGAGAGTTGAGTTGTTGTAATGACATGCTAGAATTTTAATAGAAATTCATTGCCTTTGGTCGATTCTTGAGTTCCTTTGCATGTTTCATGATTCTTCTTCTCTTAGTTAGTGAATTTGAGTAGATTAACTTTGTTGCTCTGTATGGTTTTAGTTTTCTTTAGTAGACTAGTTAATGTTGTGCATTGATATTGAATAATTTTGTTGTGTGTTGGAAACCTTCCTTATCCATACTTTTTTTTGTTTATTGATGATAAATAGCCATGTAAAGTTAGTCTAGGCATAAATTGAAAGATGCACTAAATTTCTATCTTGTATTCATGCTTATGGTGAATGAATGCTTGAATATCTGCAGTACTTAGAAGCTTGCACTAATTTCATGAGAATGTGAAGTAATCTAGTTAAGTGGAATTCAGTTTTAGGAAGGTTGTCCACAGTAGGGTTCTCCATTGTCACTGTTCATTACTAGTTTCAGGTCAATGAACTCTCTCTCTTCCCTGCACTTTTCCTTTTTTTAAGAAGTGACTTTGAATAAGGTTCATTGCACATTGTAAAGCAAAATCTGAAGTTAAAATAGGAGTTTTAGACTGTTGTTTGAACCTACAACAATTGTGCAATTACTTTCCTATCTTAATAACTTCATTGGAAGAACCAATTTTGTTCCAACTTAACTCCATAATTTTTCCTTGTGATTATCAGCAAGATCAAATTAAAAAAAATGAGATACTCCAAGCAAGTCATGACCTAACACCTGAGAGACCTTGGGGTGATTTTCATCGTGTTGTTGGAGATTGCCTTTCAAGAGAGGTAGTGCACCTATGCACTGTCTGTGTTGAGAAAGTACAAAAAAACCCATCAACAGAAATGACGCTAGAAGGAGGGCCCTTTTGAGCTAAGTTGGATCAAATTGGTTCATTCTCCCCTGAAATATTCCAGAGGGTTTTAAGGTCAACACCAAATAAAGGGGAATTTCAAGAACTACAGCCCCCTATAAGGTCTAGAAGGACTAAGATAGGGGTCATAGCCTCTTCTTCCTCCTCCATTCCATCCACTTCACCTTCACTTTCACCTCCCTCCTTCCATCTGCCACGCACTCACCCTTCCTCTTCCATCTCTACCTCTTCCACTCAACCGTCCCAAACTGCATTTCAACCACTTACTTCCCACAGCCAGGGTGTTGCCCTAGTCCCTGCCTTCCAGGTCCAAGGTGCAATCCCAACGGTCGTTGCCTTTGTGCAGCCCCAAGTTTTTGTCCAACAACAAATACCACCTCCACCTCCTCTCATGGCTTGGCTAGGAAATAATCCTTCCCCATTGTTCTTCAATGCTTACCATGACATGCCTAAGAACCCAAAGAACTTTTGCACGAATTTCAATCCTTGGGATCCGCAAAGGATAGTTGAAGAACATATTAAGATCTTCCAAGTGACATTAAAAGATATGCAGATTGATCAGGAGGACGTAGCATGTAGGATTTTCCCTTATTCCTTGGGGGAAGAGGCCTTCTATTGGTATATCAACTTACTGACGAGGTCCATCACATCTTGGACCTTGTTGATGAATGCCTTCTTGCAAAAGTACAAGATCCCAATCAACCCTTCAGAACTATACCGACAATTCATGTTCATTCAAAGGGAATTCAATGAGTTGATCAGCTCCTTCAATGATTGATTCCACCAAGCATACACAAGGTTGAAAGCTCCATATGCACTCAATGATGTTGTTGCCTTGCCCATTTATTATGCAGCATTAGATAACCTCACAGCTACATTGGTGAGGAGGATGCGACCAACCCCTACCACATTAGTGGATGCTTATGTTGAGGTAGTCACACCCAACACTAACTTGGGATAGAACATCTGCAATCCACTGCCCTCCTTGGGGTAGGCTACCCACCTTATGTAGATTCAAGGACTCACACAAGATTTACAACATTAGATGCCCCTAATGAATCAAGTGCCTCAACTACCCATAGTGCCTCATCTAGGGTAGCCCATGAACTAGGCACCCCCAATGCCTCCTTACTTGTAGCCTCAACAACAAAAAACCTATGCATAGCTGTCACAAGTATCGACATACCTACAAGGGATCAAATCCCCACCCGCTCAGCAAAACTATCTGGTATCATAGCCCATCTTCCCCCAAAATTAGACGCCACAACTAGGCAATGTTGAGAGAGATCGGTTGGATGAGCTAATGGAGATGATCAAAAAGATGTCCACAAAGATGACTCACCTCTAGAATCAAAATAATCAATTGCAGGCCTCTCAACGCAGCCTTCAAGCCAACCTTAATCACGACAGTTGAGACAACCAGGAAGCGAGTACCTCATCAACACCAAACTATGAGCGAGACAAAACTCCAATCAAAATTTTGAAAGGAGACCCTCACAAAGACAAAACCGGACGTGGAATACAAGGCCAAACAATGGAGGTGTTCCCACTCCTCTTAATCAACCTACTGATAATGAGAAGACCACCAGGGGAGTGTATCTTGCCAAGGCTACCTTATCCAGATGGTGTAGGATTCACAAGACTAGTAGGCATTCCAAGTTGGACTGACTCGAGTTTTAAACAGCCACAAAGATCTTTCAAGTGGAGGTCCAAAACGTTGTTGACAACACAAATTGCAGACATAGTTCCATTTGACCCATACGATTCCTCCTATCTCGTGGTCAACCAAGCCCCATTCCCGCGAAGCAAGAGCAATGAGCCTAAGATCGAGACCGCCTCTGCCAAGAACGAAGAAGTACAAGAGGTAAGTAATGAAGAAGCTTTATCCCAACTCTTTACTTTGGTAGATAATGGTCATGTAGATGAAGAAGAGTCTCATGAAGATGAAGTCCAAATGTTTCATCAAAGAGCCTCTCCATATAACTTGAGAAACATACAAGCGAGGGGGTCATTCACTACTTCCATTCCACATAATAATTTTAGCATCCCACCTAACCCCAATGCTAGTAACAACCTTGCCTATCCCCATGTGCCCACCCAATATTTGAATAAAAACAAGCAGCCAAGACAAACATAAAAGCCAACCTGCTTGCTCATCCATAGGAAGATCTTTTGAGTCTGAAATTGAGCAAATGGGTGAATATGTTGCTGAAGAGTTCAAGAAAGTCAAAATCAGCTTGTTCACTTTTGAGCTACTTAAATTTCCTCCAGTTAGGCATGCCTTCTTTAGGGTAATTAATGGAACCCATCCTTCCAAGGCGATACTGAAAATGGAATCCAAGAAGGTCACCTTTGAAGAGCCACCACATGAACCAGTAATCCAAGAAATTATAGGCAAGAAGAAGGACGTTCCTCCAAATCAACAAACTAGAAAACAACTTGCCAAGGAGCAAAATCAAGGGCAATCTAAGCAAAAGACAAATGAAAAGGGTCAAGTGGCCCAGGTTGACATGCCTATGGGAGTTTTCCAGGGAAGGTTTGAAATGCCCCCCTTCCTTACCACTATTAGGATATTTAGAAAGAACCTACACAATTTTTTGATTGACTCCGGAGCATCAACCAATGCCATGCCTTTAGTTGTATGCAAGGCTCTTGGGATTATCCCCACACCTTCAAGAATAAAAGTAACTCAGTTGGACAAAATAGAGGTGAACATCATTGGAGAAATCAATCTATTATCATGAAATCAAGCGGCACTCATTCCATGGATAACCCCCCTACAAAAGTTGTTTGTTTCCTAGGTTTGTGAAGTTTAAGCATGCAAAATGAGGCAATTTTTAATCCACCTTGAAGTGCATTCCAAAGCCTCAAACAGTCAGTTTGAGCATCCCTCTATGTTTGCCTCACGAATACCTTCGAAACAAGTACCTTCGCGAGCTCTCACTTTGATACTTAGTGAAATAGTGAAAAGTGTAGTTGTTGCAAAAAACAATGCTCTAACTTTTATTGAAAAAATTGACTTAGTGTCAAAAGTGCAGGGGCAGGCTTTTTCAGTGCCCCTACACTTAAGTGAATTTTTTCTTTGGTGCAAAGGTGCTTATTTTTAGCACCCTTGCACTTTTCCTCTAGACTTAGTCAATTTTTTACTAAGGCGGTGTTTTTTGAGTCTTTTACATGTTTCACTAAAAGTGCCATATTTCACACTACTTTTTATTGAGGCAACTTGAGTTATTTTAGATACTTGTAAATCACTTAAAAGTGATTTTAGCTTTCTTCTTCTTCACTTTTGGCATTCGATTTTCACTCCTCCTTGTTGGGTGAATATCTCTCACCTGCAAAAACGTGTTTTAGTGAAGATTTGAGCAGTTTTTAAAGCTCAGTTTTAGGTGCTTGTTCAAGTATGTCATTTTTCTTCTGTTCTTTCTTTACTTCCTTTCATTTTTGGTTTTTCTTGGTAATTTCTCTCTGATAAAAAATGTGTTTTGGTTTTTCTTTGTTTCTTCATCCATTTGCATTCATCTCTCCACGCGTTTCTTGTCTTTTCTTCATTCTGTAAATGTGTTTCTTCATAAGTTTCCTTTCTCACATGTTTTCATGTCCAAGTCATGCCTCCTTTTCAGTCGGGCTTTCTTCTTGCTCTATCTTGGGGTTTTTTTTTGTCAAGCATGTGTGCCCTCTTGTATCATATCTTTTCTTTCTTTCTAAGTGATAAATCCAGTGCGGGTTTTTGACTTGACTCATGTCATGGTGTGGAAATGCAAGTCTTTTTCACGAAAACACGTTTCAAATGTTGGCGTTGAAAAATACACACTTTTAAATGTCCAAGCGGTGTTGCTTAACATAATTGCACTTTATTTTCAATATTCTTCCCTCATTTTCCAAGGTGCTAAAATATAGCGCCTCTACACTTGCAACATTGGGACACATTAACCTAGATGTTAGGGTGGGCTTTTTTAGCACCCTGATATATCATTCATTTTTGCAACATTTGCAATGGTGGTGAAATATTATGCTTTTGCACTCATACATATGACTTAGATGTCAGGGCAGGCTTTTTTAGTGCCCTAACATCTTGAAAACTTCCTTGCACTTGAAAGTGCAGGGGTGCTAAAAATCAGCACCCTTGCACCAAGTTACCTTTCTCCCAAGTGCAAGGGCCCTAATTTTTAGTGCCCTTACACTTTTTCCTATTTTTGCCTTAAGCACTTCCAATTGCTCCAACTTTTCTCCAAAGCTTGTTTATCGGCTCCCGCATCATTTTTTGTGCTTCATCACCCATTTCATGCTTACTCAACATCGTTGCTCGCTTCACACATCCCAATGTTGTTTTTAGACTAACGTTTGTTGATTCCACATCTTGCAGTTTCTTTTTAGATCTCATCAAAGGATCTTCAAAGTTGTTTCTTGTTGATTCAATTACTCTCAGATGACAACCAAGATACCTCCAACGTCTTCAAGGGCTAAAAACAAAATGAAATACAAGTATTAAGGTGTTTATCCGCCGACAATAGTGATTTCAAAGGTGGATGAGATAAAAGACACTGAGGTCGGTCATCAAGACCTAGTTGATTTCGTGGAAGGAATTGAGAAGAATCCTCTTAAAGTTTCTTTGAGAACCATTGTGCATAGTAATCTGCATTTGGTGTCCACTTTCCCTAATTCTGCACATAATACAAAAAAATTTCTCCAGGTTGCATCCCATTACATCAGGGAAAGTAGAAGTGTGATTGATTCTTCTGGGCATGAGATATTGTGACTTGACCCTAACTTCTTTGATATTGTTTTCAAAGTTCCTCAGATGGAGAAGTACACTAACATCTCAATACAACAAGCGTAGGAGGTTTATGAATAAGATCCCAGTAAATATAAATATCTAATAAATAGTCAATGGTTGAAAGAACCTAGGCACACTATTTCAAGATGGCTGAAGGGAATTCTGTGAAGTGACTTCAAGGAAGATGTCAAAGATATGATCAAAATTTTGAAGAGAGTGAAGGGATTTCCTGAATTATCCCTTTTTCATGACTGGATGTATGAATACATCAGAATCATAAGGAGACAAAAAGTTCATATTGATTGGGGAAAACAGATCAGTGATGAAATACATGAACAATTGATCAATGTACCAAACACTTTGAAGTTCTACACGACTTCTTACCTAGTGTATGTTGCAGCTGTGATGAGGAAATTTCCAGGTCTATCCACAAAAGGGAGCCAACACACCGTACCTATGTACAAATTTTTCTATCTATCAACTGGATCTCAAGGAAAACCTTCACCATTTCAGGAGGGTTACTGATGCTTTCTTTGTGCCTCTGCTTTTTAGTTTTGATTCAACTCTCGAAAAGAAGACAATATTTGATGAGGCCTACAAAGTGGTAAGTAAAGTCAGATGCATATTTCTATAATTCCCAACTTTTTCTTACTTAAGAGTAGGGTGCTACACTGGGTGCCCTTAAATGTTGCCTAGATACCCCTTAGACAAGTGGATTCTCATGGAATTGTGCAGACAGTTGATTTCAGTTCATAAAGAACAGATGAAGATTCACAAGCTGGGATTCAAGTTCCCTTTGACAATCGGTAGGTATACCATCAAAAGTGTACAAAAGCTAAATTAGTCTATGCAAAAATGCAGGTCATGACAATCATGACCTATAGATACAGGTTTTATTTTGACTACCGAAATGTTAAGAAGAAGTTAAAAAAGGGTCATCAGCACAGGTACTACTTTGAGGACATCTAGGCTGATTGTAGAGATGAAGAGACCATTCATAAGATGGATTTTTACATGCTAAACATACAACAGATTAGAGATCTTGGTGTTGTTGGCCTACCGGATGATTTCATAGAGCCTAGTGACATCATGAACGTTGCCTACGATGAACAAGAAATAGCCAAGAGGCCTTTTCCTGCAATTCAATGGTCTAGAAAGGAAGTATTTCTATCAAGGAAAGATTGGCACCAATTTTTTCTAACATTGCAGAGTGGTTACACAAGCATGGCTTTGAGATGAAAATTTTTATAATAGATTTTGAAGGAGAAGAATCCCCAGTAGAAGCCCATCGACAACAAGAACTTCACATGAAAGATAAGCCAGCGGTCATTCTTGCTTCTTCGCGAAGAGGCCCTAGGATCAAGTTCACTGTTGACAAGGACACATGAGTCATCCCAGAAGGAGAAACTATGGAATCTGAACCATCTCGCTCCAAAGGAAAGGGGACTATTTCTAAAGAGATAGATTCTGATGAAGAAGAAAATTCAAGTGACAAATCCGCTGAAGAAGAAGATTTAGTAGAAGCAGACTCTAATGAGGAAGTAGGTTTTGAAGGTGAACAAGATTCTGAAGGTGATCAAGAAGGTGAACCAGAGTTAGAAGAGCAAGAGGATGATCAACATGAACTCGAGCATGATGAAGAAAGAACTATGTCTCCTCCTGAGAACGTAGTTGAAGAACTTCCCATAACATCATCGCTTGTAACTTCAAATGTTCCTTGTACACCTCCAAATCCAAAGATTCCACCATCTTTTCCTACATCACCTATCCCTACATCTGTAATACCCGCAATGGTTATTTCACCAACCCATGCAACATCAACCATACTTGATACTCCTTTAGTGACAAGTAGACAAACAGTTGACATTTTTTGAAGTCCTCCATCATCCATTCCCAGCCTGTCATCGCCATCCTATGATATCACTTTAGAAGCTAAGTTTAACAGATTCATGAATGAATCCATTCCTGAACAACTCAATGTGCAAAATATAGGAGAAGTTATGAAAGACACTACACCCATTCTCATGATACCAGTCATTACTTCAGAAGTGACAGTGACAAGAGAGTTGATAGTTAACCTAGAAGCTCGTACCTCCTCTCTTCCCCCTTGGTTGATATCTCCAGTGTCAAAGCGAAAAAAGCAAATGATTTCTCCAGAAGAGCTCAACCTTGAAGAGATAGATCCTCCAAAATCTAAGGATAATAAAAAGGAAAAAGTGTATTCACTATTGAATGTTGACAAGACTGGTCATAATATGCAAAATTGGCATACCACCTCAGGAAGAGGGAGATGTCAATATGGAGGATTATACAGTGACAAGGGTCTGGCTTGGAAAGGTCACAAATGAAAGTGTGAAAGTAGATGCGTGGGTGACTCTGGATATACTAGCTGGAAGACTAGACAAAATGGAGCAAGCTCGAAACATGTACAAATAGAGGGAAGAGAATTATGTGACTGTTGTAAGGAAACTTGCAAGATATTCAAGTAATGCACAACTGTTAGCAATGGTAAATGTTGATGGCCCAACTATCAAGAAAGTTGAGAAGTTTTCATCCAAAGGCAGAGTGTTGTATGATTTCATCAAAAATATTGTAGAAAATGGTTCTCAAATTATAGTTGTTATAGATGAAAAAGCTACTCTGATAGCCAAGCTCAAAACAAAGCTTGACAAAGAGGAGAGTGTACTTTCCCAAGAGCTCAGAGAGATGGAAAAGTGCCTATCATTATGGTCATAGATGAAACAGGAAAAGCTTAGTAAATTGGTGGAAGCTGAGGTGATTCCTAACAAGGAAAAATACATTGAGGTAGGAGAATCATTGAAGCATCGTATTCAGGTAATTGAATCTCTTATAGAAGATCTCCACCAAATACAGGAAGATGTTGAAGGGCATCATGCTATTCTTGAAAGAGGAATCATGGAGTTACCAGGACAACTTCTTGAGGAAAATCGTATCTTCCTACTGGCCACATAACTATCCCAGATCTTCAAAGAAGCCATCATGAAGTTAGTAGACAGTGCAAACTTTTCAAAAGCCTCTCTGGATTTCATTTGTGATACAAGGCTTAAACTTAATAACCTTAAGATGCATTTTGACAGGTGCAAAAAGGTTCACTCATCTGCCATGAGATCAATCACAAGGATTCACACCATTGTGGATTACACCGTTGGTCCGGATGAGAAGTTCATGCAGGAGACCAGGAAGAAATATGAAGACTTTCACGCCCAAGCAAGGAACCATGAAGATCCCTGATCTCCAGTGTTAAACTTTTTGATGCTTCCCATTATGCATCTTGTAAATAGTTTTTTACATCTTAAATGTCTTTTCTTGAAATGTAATTACATCAAAAATCAGAGATGTAATTTCTTGAAGACAAATTACACTTTTAGTTTGGTCAAAGTTAGGTGAGATATTCCTAAATTGACTCACCTAACTTTCCTAACTTTTCTCAATTGATTTCGTAATTTTTCTCATCCCTCTCCTTTATATATATGAGGTATTTCTATTGTAAGACTTACCTTTTAGTATTTAGCAATGAAATGCTACCCTTTTTGAAGCAAAATTGTGAAATTTTGTGTTCATGCTTTATGAATGAAAATTGATCAACAAAGAAGACCATTGCAAGTCAGACTTTGTGTTGGATTCAATATCTTATGAGCTGATTGTATTTGGTAGTGATTAGTGAATGATATTTGAAGGAATTCAAGTAATTTGTGTAAACTTTGTGTTGCATTCTTTATTTGGATTTGAGTTTATTGTTTGGATACTTTCCTTGAATGATCTACAAGAATTTGCGCTTGTAATTGTTCATGTTGTTCGAGGAATTGCTGCATCTAAGAAGAATTTGTGCTTCTAATGCAACAAACGACATGTATCTCACAGATCCATCATTGAAAAAGCTACGAAACGACTTTGTGCCTCCATGAGCTTTCCTTTTTCTTTTACTTGTTTATCGTTAATCACCTCTGGTACCTTTACGCTTTGCTTTGACAAGATAGAGGTATTGGCATTACTACTTGTTGATCGTTTAGAGTTATCACAAATTAAGAACTTCCAAAATTTAGCATTGTAAACCTCTTCTCTGAAAAAAGAGAGAAGCATGAATGCGACACACACCCCCCATTTTGTATAATGTGTATTGTGTAAACACTTTAATTAGTTTTATCGTAGCTTCTATTAAGCAGTAAGAAGGGCGCCTCCCCTTTTTGAGAGGAGAGATCTAATCTCACATAGTTGTGGCTGAAGTTCTAGTTGTGTAATCTATTGCATAGAGGATTACATAATTTTCACCCAACACAATCGTATCCCCATGCAGATTGTTGTAGACCCAAGGGTGCAACAAGTTATTGGCATCTAGGTTGCAGATATTCCAGACACATATGGAATAATCTTGGATCAAGACTTCACCTGAGCATTGAATGGATATGCTGCAACTAATTTCTCTCACATGTGGTTTCCATGGAAGGGATTTCCAAATCAGATTCGCATTGACCGAGAACCCCGCATGAAATTCATGATCACAGAATATAACAATACCAATGAGGTGTTGTTTGCTAAAATTGAATAGGGCAATTATTTCCCTGTTACTTATCAAGGAGAACCATAATTTCTAGAATAAGAGGTAGCTAATGAGGTCCTCTTGGTACTATGTATTCCTCCAACCAATCTAGTCTACATGCCCTAGAGCATAGAAATGTTAGTGGAATCAGAAGACGACGAGTCCTATGAAGATGGTAATTTAGGACTGCTAGATAGATTCCAAGACTTCATGGAGAAATGCATACAAGATCAGCTCAGCCTAGGGGCAAGGATGAATTTTTAGGAGCTCCTACTGCCTAGTTGGTGCTAGGTTCATAATGCCGCCCACTCAAAATTTGAGTTTTGCTTGTTTCAAACAATAGTAGAGCACATCAAAGGACAAGCCACATCTCGAGAGGAGCCACCAACTGGACAACTTGTCACCAACCATAATGAGTTGATTCTTGTTCCAGAAGTGATATATGCAAGTGAGCAACCAAGGAATAATTTACGCATGATTGGTCCCAAAGTAAAAAAAACCCTCCAAGTTTTGGACACTATGCTTCAATGGATCCAAGTCCAAGCAAGGAGCTAGAGCTAGATTTGAACTCATCAGCCCCATGGGTAAGACCTACTTTGCTACCCATAGGCTTCAATTTTATTGCACCGTTAATGTAGCAAAATATGAAGCGTTAGTTCATGGTATTTTAATGGCTTTGAGAAAGAAAGTCAAAATGCTACAAGTATTCGGTGATTCAGAGTTGGTAGTGAAACAAGTTAGGAAATTATAATCCTGTCATGATAGAAGGTTGGCAACTTATAGGCATAGGGTTTGGGATCTTTTAGAAATCCTAGATTCATTCAACACACAGCTAATCCCTCACTCTCAAAACCATACTGTTGATGCCTTGGCTCAAGCAACCAATACTTTACAACCCCTCTCTTTGTCTGGCCTCACGAGATTCACTGTTGAGTTGACTTCCACCCCATCTCTACCAAACAATGTCACTCATTTTCAAATGTTCAATGATGATAATCATATCTTGGAGTTTATCACTAGTTTTGATGTGTTTGTGACCCAAATAATTGATGAAGTTGACCCAAAGGAAGTTGAGATGGACATAGAAGGGATCATCAACCTCAAAACGAATACTATTATGAGAGGCATGGTTCAACTTGAACGCATATTTGACCTAGATCAAATCTGAGATCAAGATCAACAAGTGAAGAAGGATTCCATAAATAACCAGTGTGACACCCACAACCTCAAAACAACTGAGGAAGTTAAAAATGTGTTCATCGATAAGGTATGCACGCTAGAAGAGAAGAAAGGGATCATTGATTCCTTGAAAAAATACCATGACGTGGTAGCAAGGAGTTATGGGGATTTGAAGACCTATGATACCTCCATCATTACCGACACCATACCTCTCAAATCAGACGTGCGACCATTCTGACAGAAATAGCGTCCTATCAATGCATTGAGTTAGAGCCCATCATTTATAAGGAAGTGCAAAAATTACTATCAGCTAGAATCATCTTTCCTGTTAGGCACTCCACATGGGTTGCCAACTTGGTCCCGGTTAGGAAAAAGAACGGAGAAATTAGATTGTGTGTGGACTTCCTCAATCTGAACAGAGCTTCGAAAAAGGATAATTATTTTGTGCCTTCATTGGATGAGGTATTGCGGATCATTAATGGATCACAAATGATGTCCTTCCTTGACGTACTCTGGATACAACCAAGTGATGGTGCAATACGAAGATCGACATAAGACTGCGTTCACCACTAAGTGGGGAACCTTTTCCTACAGGAGGATGTTGTTTGGGCTCATCAATGTTGGTGCCACCTTCCAACGTGCAATGGAAATAGCCTTCAAAGATTTGATCAAAAAATGAATCATCATCTACATGGATGATTTGACCATGTTCTCAAAGAAGTGGAGTGATCATGTCTCCGATTTGTGCAAAGTCTTTCAAAGGTGTAGAGAATTTGGGGTTTCTCTCAACCCAAAGAAATGTATTTTTGGTGTTACTAAAGGGAAGTTGCTCGAACATGTTATTTCAGAATGAGGAATCTCCATAGAGCGCATCCAATCCCTATTGAAGATTCAGTTGCTAGGCAACAAGAAAGAGTTGAAATCTTTCTTCAGAAAGATAAATTTCATTAGAAAATTCATCACAGCTTTGCTAAGATTATTAAACCGCTCAATGCATTGTTGAAGCAAGATGCTAAAATTGATTGGACTCTAGAGGAAAAATAGGCCTTTGAAGAAATTAAGAAAGCCATTGTTGAAGCACGTGTACTAGTCAACCTGAATTATCTGAAGCCCTTCTATATTTATTCATTTGCTTCAGATCACTCATGTGCCAACATTTTAACCCAAAAGGATGACGAAGGAAATGAGCACTTCATCACCTTCATGAGTGCTCCCTTGAAAGATGCTAAACTAAGATATCACAACATAGAAAACAAGGCATATGCTTTGGTCAGAGGAGTCAAAAATTTTAGACATTACATCCTATGGACATAAGGTCTTTGCCATTGTCCCAGATACAGCAGTGAAGACATTGCTAATGCAAAATGAGCTAGGGGAACAAAGAGCAAAGTGGGTGACCTTGCTGCAAGAATATGACATGGAGATTAAGTCGATGAAATTGGAAGAGGACAAGCCCTCACTCAAACGATATCCGAAACAATAGCTGAAGCAAGACCGAGCTCACGGTTCAACAGTATCAGCTCGAGGATGTTTCCCTTGGGGAATGGTACGCTGACATTGTCTTTTACTTGTTGAACAACAAGTGCCTATCTCACTTACAGGGAATTCAAAAGTGTGCCCTTAGATTGAAAAGTAGTAGCTATATGTTGCAAGGATCCATTCTTTAAAAAATAAATTATGAGGGAGTGTACCTTTGATGCCTCAAAGAAGAAGAAGCAACACGTGTGCTGAAGGAATTCCATGATAAGTTTGGTACTAGACATGGCTTAGGTCCTACTGCTCATCAAATCCTACGAGCAGGTTACTATTGGCTGATAGTCTTCAAGAATTCTCATAACTATGTCCGCACGTGCCATGTTTTCCAGACCGCCGCAACCAAAGAAAGGAACGTTGATGTCTTGCTGCAACCAGTCTTGGAGGTAATATTGTTCGCGCAATGGGGTCTCGACTTCATTGGTCCGGTAAGCCCACCATCTTCTGCAGGACATAGGTATATTCTAACTGCTTCTGATTATTATACTAGATGGACAAAAGCTATTGCCTGTAGACAATGTACAACAGAGGTATTTGTTAACTTTCTTGAAAGTTTTATTATAAATCATTTTGGTTGCCCATATGCGTTAGTGTGTGATAATGGTCCAGCCTTTGCTTCACTTAAATTCACTAGTTGGGCCTTTGATTACGGTATTTCCTTTAAGTTTTCATCCAACTACTATCCTCAGGGCAATATCCTAGCTGAATCTACAAACAAAAACCTGATTACTATCATCAAAAACTTGCTTGATAGAAATCTCAAGGACTGGCATACCCAACTCCACTTTTCCCTTTGGGTAGACCGCACACGCCACAAGGGTGCCTTGGGTGATTCCCCGTTCCACCTCATCTATGGCCTAGAGCCTATGTTCTCAATTCACTTGAAAATCCCCACCCTCCAATTCATTAATACCTTTTATGAAGGGGATCGAAGAGAAGCTCGCTTGGCTGAGCTGCTACACCTAGAAGAAGTACGTGATCGTGCCATTGAAAATTTTGCTAAGCATTAGGGTGTGGTCAAAATATGGTTCGATCAACAAGACAACGTCAAGGCCTTTAGAATTGTTGATCTAGTCTTATGCTGGGACAAGGCCCATGAGAAGAAAGAGGGACATGGAAAATTTGACAAGCTCTGGCTTGGCCCCTTTTAGATTGTTGAAATCCTTAGAGATGATGCTTTTCACCTCAAGACCTTAACTAGTGAAGATGTCTCATTTCCTGTCAACAAGAAACACCTGAAGCATTACTTCCATGTTTGAGTGCTCTTCCAAGCTGCTCATGTAAATACCTATATATGGGTTAGTTTAGGTTGCTTTCGGTTTGCTTTTGTCCCGTTGCTTTGCATTGCTTTTGTTTTGTTCGTTTTCTGGCCTTTTTGCCTTGTTGAGGGTGTCTCTTTGTTCTTAATGTGGTGGTCATGCCCATTCAATGAACGATTCACTTTGTTGCCTGCTCTTAGCGTTCTTTGGATAATTATTCACTCTTAATCATTGGCCTCTGATTGTTGCTATGGAGCAGTTTCCTTATTTGAACTCATGCTTGACTTAAAACTCAACCCTTTATTGAATCATTTCACACTCATCTCGGATCCTACACGAAATACACTAATTGCCTCCGTGGAACTGTATAATGGCTGTTATGAAAGCAGGGCAAGCGAAAAATCTTAAATTTGCTTCAGTGACCATTGTGGTTCCAAGCCCACCGTAAGCTTCAATTCTTACACAGTTGAGTAAAAAAAGTAATATCAAAAGAAAGAAAGAAAGAAACGTTGAAAATAAAGCAACCATGTGGGTGTGTAGAAAACTCTATCGGGGCTATGGACGCCTAGTTGGAAATAGAGCAATGTTCGTGGGATCACAGTGACAACTTCGTTAGGGCTATGGACACTTGACTGGCAGTGGGGCAATGTCCAGGTTACTTTTGGAGTCAGATGATTAATGTAGCTTGTTTGGCCCGATTAGGAGCTATTGGTTATAGTCTCTAAGGAGGGGGAATGAATTCACTATTCACACACACTTCCGAGACACTTTCATGATTTGATTCAGTTAAGGTTTTTGTTCTCTCTTGAGCCTCTTAGTTCACCTTTGGAAACAGGCTTCTGGTCTACGAAACCAAAGAGTCTGGGTTTTGAATGAACACTTATCCCTAGAATGCTCAAGAGCATTCTCTAGTAGAGTTGCCATTTGTTGTGCCTTTAGCACACATGCCCTATTTAGAATAGGGACCCTCTTTCTTTTCACCTCGTCAGGTCACCTTTTTCATTACCTCATTTTGCATGCCCCATGTTTTGTGTCTTGGATGGTCAGTGAGCTTTAGAGAAATCATCTTGAGTTGGCCATGTTTCTCCACCCTTGAATTTTTAAGGCCTTAGGCCTTCGCGGAGCTCCCTAGAAGTTGTTTTCCTTTGCTCTTTGGAGCTGGTGTCCTTGGAGAGGCATGGGTCTGCCCAACCAGGTTGCTCCATGCAGGTTTCCATCACTTCACGACCGTTCCAAATGGCCATCGTCCAACAACCGTCCGCTATTCAGGACCTGCCTCTCTAATCGTCGTTTTCATTATCGGCCTTCCAAATGTCTGACTCCTCACTGTCATCCGCCTAGCAAAATCCACCCTTCCCATGGCCATTTTCAAAATGACTAACCACCAACCTCTAGCACTGTCGTACGAACATTAATGAGAGGCATTAAATGATGAAAAAACTATAAATAGCCCTCCTGAGTTGTCATTTTCATCCTGTCAGTTGTTCAGAACGAATCAGAGCCCTCTACAAGTGCCACCGTCATGCCTGCCAAGCTTTAGTGCCACTCTAAGGTCTTCATTCCCTGTTCATGTGCCCATCTTCATCGGGTTCTAAAGGTTGGTTTTCCACCGCGTGCCCTATTTCGAGTTTTCCTTGATTTCTATGTAAAATTGGTAAATTTGAAGGAAGAAAACTTGATAAATAGCTAGAGTAAACCAAGGTGCACAAAACCCATGAATTAGAATCTTGACAAAATTTGAAATTGCTTCGCACACCATTGGCAGAACTCACACTCTTTGCGGTTGTTCGTCAACCAGAGCATCCATGCTCTGTGGGTCTAGACCGCATTCATCACCGTTACCATCCTTCAAAACATGTTTAAACTTGAAACAACGAATGCCCCTCTTGGGTCCTCCCATTACTCTGCTCAATAGGGTGACCAATTCATGGTATTCCTCATAGAAGTTACTGCAGAAGAGCTCTTGGGGTAGTTTAGTTGCACTGCCCTTCTTTTCTTTTAACCAGTACTAATTGATGATCTTTTTGCACTTGAAGGAGTCTGAATCCCACATCTCCTTGGCATCCTTTTCCATCTCTTTGAATACAAGGATATGGAAAAGCCTTCCCTATTGATTTGGCAGAAAAATTAGCCAAAAAATTCCCATCTCTATCCACAATTGTTTTATACTCTGGTTGATATGCCTCCCTGCAGGCCATTACAAGCTTAGGAGCAATGAGGGCAGGCAAGAAACCGCCAGCCTTGGCCAACCCATTGCTTCTAATCTTTCTCACATTTTCTATTGTGGGGTTGATCCAGACCCTTTGCTTGAATTCATCGATATCTATGTGTTTGATATTTGTGTCTGAGATCTCCTTCCTATCTGTGGTGACCTTAGAGTTGAGGGATTCCCCTTGGAACTTGTACTTCATTTGATATTTATCCTCTTTTCCCTAGGGTGCTTTGGCTGACCTCTTTCCCTTTCCTTTCTCCATGGTTGCCTCCAAAGATCCTACACTTGGTTCCATATAACCTGTGGGTGAGAGAGAGTAGAAAACATTTTCAAGCATAAAACAATGGGAAAGTTAGCCAAAATCCTAAAAAATGATGTTACATTAGATAATTCACCATTTGAGAATCCTAACATCTCTTCCAGATTGACATTAA